>JAXHKN010000087.1:0-65086 GCA_038407165.1 Ceratocystis variospora | reverse complement strand
GGGGGGGGGGGGGGAGCGACAAGGGCAGGGCAGCTGGCTCCGGAAGTCGGCATAGTTACGCAGGCCGATACGGAAGAAGTATTTATGGTAAGTCCGATGAAGAAAAATGGCAAAATAGAGCGTTCTAAGCTCCGGGGAGCTCTTAACGGTTGATGTTGCCTTTCGGGACATGATTGTGTTTGGAGTAATTAAACTTAAGCCCAAATGATAGCTAGTCTCAAATTTAGGGCTTCGGGATGTGGGATGGTGGGTATGGGGTGCTGGATATGGACTCGAGAGAAAAGGAAAGGACCAAGTAAGGCTTAACGCGCAATAACCAAAACCCCCCCCCCCCCCCAAAACAAGAAGGTTGCTTGATGTGGAAGGTCTTCGAGTCTGGCTCTTTCCTTCTCTTAGGTCTGTACTGGGCGTTATGTTGACAGTGACAACGAAGCTGCTGCTACTATCACTTGCTATCTGCTCTGTTTGTGCGCTGGAAACAAAGCGTGTGCGGAGGACAAGAGGCTTAGAAGGCTTGAGACTCTCTCTATTCTCCCTCTCCGTCCCTTGGCAATCCTGGGACTGTTCTCAATGCCAACTTCCGGGCGTCTCTATCATCCTTAAACTTGAGCTTCTTACTTGCATCTCAGGACCGGCCAAGCGGCATAATAACTTGTTGTCTGTTCCTTTTACGTCGCTTGCCAGAAAAGGGCAGTGAGAAGAGAGGGGCCGTGCAGAACGATAGGGAGAAAAAAAGAAAAAGAAAAACCGACAAGACTAACCCCAGAGCTTAGGATTTCTTCTTTTCCCTCGACTTTGAGCGCTCCTTTTTTCTTTTTTCTCGTCCTTCTACACTTTTTTGTCCGCTTTCTGACACGCACTCTCTCTACCCACGAGTTTTGTTCGGTCTTGGTGCGACTTTTAGGAAGCTAGATCGATCTTGTGGTCGTGCTTCGGCTCTTTCTTCCCTTCGCTCGTGCCGTCGTTCGTGCTTCCACTTGTTACCTCAAATCTATATTTCCTTGTTCCTTTTGTTTTTTTTTCTTCCCCCCCCTTCTTCTTTCTTCTGGCTTCTTTCTCCTTTCTACTTGCACTGTCCGCGCTTTCGGTCTCGAACAAAGCCTTTTCGCCCCCAAATAAGAAGAAATAAACTCCTTGTAAGACGGCAAGCTACACTGTCACTTGTCACCACCCGCCTTCTGGAATTTAGTAGAGCTTAATCCCGTTTCCGGCTAATAGGGTATTATTTGTATCCTCTTGCTGTATTACCGCAGCATTGCACGATTGTTCTCTTTGCTGCCCTCGGCTGCCAGTATCTTCTGGGACTTGCGGGTCAAGCCGTTCTTTCCCTCTCTTTTACTCCCTCTTTCTCTGGCTTTAACAGCCGTCTGTGTACACCCTTTGTCATGTCTTATACACAGCCTCTTTCGCGCCCACACAGCGTGGCTGACATGTCTGCATCCGCATCTGCATCCACACAACCGGCGCCTGGAAGCACAGCCCGAAAATCTTCGGCGTCGTCTGCTTCGCCGCCACGCGTTGCCCTTCCCAATCGAAATGTAACGGCAGAGACCATCGAAGATGCCTTTGTGGCCTTCATCCTGTACTGCAACCCTGCAGTATCGCCGGATTGTGACGTCAGCGCACTGCGCGAAGCCTTTTCCACGCTGCCCAAGAGCGATGGCAAGTCCTTCTCGCCCTTCCGCTTGTACGAGCTGATTTGCCAGCTAGACTCCAAAGAGGTCAAGACTTGGGTCGAGCTGGCCCTTACCCTTGGTGTTGAGCCACCGGACCATTCAAAGGGCCAGAGCACCCAGAAAATCCAGCAATATGCCGTGCGGCTCAAAGTATGCTTTTGACAGGCCCACCAGTGCCTATGAGCCTCCCTCTTCTCAATGTTTGCTTCAATCTTTGCTAACGGTCCATACATACAGAGATGGATGCACTCTTTGCACGTAGACGCCTTCTTCGAGTATCTTATTGGTCGTGAACACGTCTACTGGATTGAAATCCCTAGTGACCCTAATCCTATTGGCACTCACATGCGCGACGGTGTCCCGCCTGAGGATGACATGGCACTGCGCGCTCTTCTGCCACACATTAGGCCGCGGCGAGGCCGCAAGCGCGCCGACGAGAATGAGCACAAGGCGGGCTTTGCGTCGCCATTGCGTCGCGAATACCATGAAGATTCGTATGCCCATCCTAGCCGCCACTCTCACAGCGACGTTGAGCTGCGGTACCAGGGCTCGCCACACCAGTCGCACTGCCAACCGCATCATCAGCCACATCAGTCACACCAACAGCAGCAACAGCAGCAGCAGCAGCAGCAGCAGCCACACCAACAGCAGTACCAGCAGCCGCAACAGCAGCCGCAACAGCAGCCGCACCATCCGCAGCCCTCGCCACCTCAGCCATGGAACTGGCCAGCACGTCCGCCCACCACTTCATCTCCACATAGTGAGCAGCTGCGGCCGTATAACCCGCCGCCAGCCAATGGGACATGGCACCACCACGCTGACGAGAGAACCTTGAGTAGCCCCAGTAGCCACAGTTGCAGCCACCCCCAGAATCACCCGGAGTCTGCTACCAACGCTCCCGGCACAACGCGATCGGTATTCTGGTCTGATGACTCGTCCGGCCCAACGTCAGCTCCAGCCACGTGTATAACGAAGATGAAGAGGAGGTACGGAGCCAAGGCCGTATCTTCTGCGTGGCGGAGCACGTCACGTGGCAAAACTCGCGGCCGGCCGCCCTCAAATCGCCCACATGCCGATGACACATCAGCTATGGATGTCTCGCTTACACGCGAAATCTCATTGCCACAGCTATCGCCCAGGGCCCATGCGCAGCAGCAATCGTCTTGCCCGTCTCTGCTTCATCATCACCTTCGTCCGCCTAGGCCAAACACTTCTCTTGACACAAGATCGGGCGATAATGGCACAGGTCACCTGACAACCTCACCCACACACATGCGCGCGTCAATGCATGAACCGACGAGATCAGGGCACCCGTATCATGATTACCAGCCGCAATACACGGCCACGTCAGATGACGACATGTCAGATGTTAGCAATGATAGCAACGACGAGGACGCTCCACATACGGTGTCATCGGAGCGCGCAGCCTTCCCAACTGATATATTTCCACCCACTCGCACTGTTGAGGGCAATCTGAACTTTCCGTCAGTGCGGCAGCCAAGTCAGGCTGGCAGCGAAAAGCTTCCACGCCCGTCGCAGTCAGCCTCGTCGACTCTGACAACTGAGCCGTTCCCAAATCCATACATTGACGATCAGGGCGACCCGACGAACCTTGACAGTCTATACAACTTTTTGCTGATGTGTGCATTAACAGCTGAATGGGTTGATGCCCAGGGTCAGCCAACGCACGCAGCCGACATCTCTGAGGCGCGCGGAATTGTCGACACCACCTTCCTCGACCTGCACCGCAAGGCCAAGACCAAGGAGGCCTTTCTTGTCAACATAGCCGTGCTAGCCGGCGGTAAGATTCTCTTGCATAAACGGCCTCGCTTTACGCGTGCAGAGATCACCCCTGCCTATTCGCGTTATGTGCTAGTCTGGGAGTATCGCCTAGGAGGGGTCACAGCATCCTTTACGAATCGCGCCACTGTGTACAAAACCACTGAGGCGGTGCCAATAGGGGTAGGAGCCAGTCAGCCGACTTACACCTCTGAGTGCCGAGATGGGCTCAGCAGGAGCGAGGCCGACAGACCCAACACTAGCGGATGCGACCACAATAACAGCCGAAACTCTATCAGGCCCAATTCTAACAGAACCAGGCAGCCCACGCGCCACTTTACCAACGGCGATCGCCCGCCTCAGGAGGCGACCCAGGCCGGTGATTACTGGAAACGCAAGTACACGGAGCTTTTGAAGGCGACTGAAACACGCCACAATGTGCAAGACCGCATAATAACGGGGGTAGTGACCAAAGAGGCAGATGTCAGCGTACATCAGCACGAGTGGGTGAAGAATTGATCGTCATAGTGAGGGGTAGAGGGGGGAGGGGGGTTTGAGGGGACGAGTGGCGCTGCAAAGCAAAGGGTCAAGTTGATAGAGCAAAGACACAATACATTAAGATTGTGCGCTGCCTTTGCCCACACGCTGACACAATGAAGATAAGTAGTCTACTCTGTACCTTGCTGCTGCGAGCAACAAACAGTACAGTACAGCCAGGCTTTTGCGTTGTCAGGTCACCTCACGTCCGTCTCGCTCGCTAGTCCGGCTAATTGGCGGGTAAACACTGGGCGTGTAACACGGGGGCTATAAAACTGACCGAAGGTGTAACATTGCGGATATCCTCGGCGTTACAACAGTCGAAGAGTCAAAGATGAATACAAAGACAAAGCAGTCGACGACTTGCCAGCGATGCCGGAGGAGACACATGCGTGCAGTTATTTCACCTGCAATTGCCTCATGAAGATGCACTTACACAGGCAAACACCTGCCTGTTCGGCTCAGCAGATCATTCGCAACAAGAAGCACACCACCACACCAACAAACATAGTATCTCGTAGAGCACGCAAGCCAGACAACAAGATCAAAGCATATGAAATCAAATTCAGCGTACTCCTAAACCCCAATAAAGCACAGCCCTCCTTTGTTGACGCTACGCTAACTCACTCTCCATACCTGCCCCCAGCCACCCCCCCCCCCCCCATCTCCCCTTTATCCTCTTCTTCCTCCCTTCCCTCCTGGGTCTAGGCCATTCGTATCTCAAGCTCTGAAGGTTCACACCGCTTAGTCTAAACAACAGATAAAACAAGGGAATCCAGAATCATCGTTTAAAATCGTCGTGCAACAAAAAGGCAAGGAAAAGAGAAGCTTTCACAGCGCCGGAAAGAAAAGAAAAACGTGTAGAAAAGAAAAAAAGAAAAGAAAGAAAAAAAAAGAATAGAGGGGGAATGGATGGTAACTTGGTAGCTAGGGACAATTAGATATCAGAAATAAACAGGGCTATACCGTCACTACAGGGAGACTTGGTAGTCGTGCCGTAGGCGGTGGGTGACAAACACATAATTCGACAATAGTGATGAAAAAAGGACCAATAGCATGAACATCAATTGCATCAACAATATAAAGAGCAACAACACCACAAACAATGGCAATGGCGTAAAAATGTCTTCAATAAGTAGTAAATGGGGGAGAGGGGGAGGGGGTGGATCCGACATAATTCGTAAGATAATGGACAACGCCACGGGCGAGGGACGAGAGACAGTGAGAGGGAAGGGACATGAACGTAAATAGAGGCCAAGACATGAAGAGAGGAAAGGGGGGGGGGGACATGAAATAGGAGAGAGAGAGAAAGAATTAGTGTGGCGAGTCCATCATGTAAGACGTGGAGAGAGACATGGTATAGCAAGTAACAATAATAAAAAAGCAACGCGAGAATAAATAATCGCGGAATCTTGGAACCAGAAAATAAAAAGCAAAAAAAAAAGAAGAAAAAAAAGAAGAAAAAAAGAAAACGAAGAAAAAAAAAAGGAACAAATCAAGCGAAAAATAAAAAGTTATCCAGGATCAGATTCGTCATCGTAAGCATCAATCAGTCGTAGATGAGGTTCAAAGAATTGCGGAAGCAAACGTTTTGGTAGCAGGGGAAGAAAGTGAAGACCGGCCAGGCTTAGCGTGGCGTGGTTAAGTTGAGGAGAGGGAGGTTGAGAAGATAAAGCCGGTCGGTTGTCTGCCATGCAAACAAAGCAAGAGAGAAACATCCAAAAAGAGCACACGATATTCAGCAAGAAAGCACAGGAAGATGTCGAGGTTATAGTATAGGCCCAGCCCCGGAGCCGCCTCGCAAGCTTTTCCCTCAGTGGAAACGGCTGCCAGTTGTTGCCGTTGTCGAACGAGTGTTATCCGAAGAGTCGCTTCCACGCGCCATATGGCCGTTTCCATTGGCTGCTCTAGCATTACGGCTCGAGAAGCCTGTCTGCTGCTGTTCACTCCACTCTGGGTTGCGGGGCTGGCGATCCGGCACATTGCGAGATGTAGAGTGGTCCGAGCCTGGACGGGCCCCCGGTCGCTGGCTACCAATAGCTCCGGGTGCAGCAGCACGCGACTGCGATTGGGCCTGGGCCTGTACTTGGGCGGCCATGGCTGGGTCGTATCCCAGACCCAGACCTGCCATGCTCGAAGAAAGACCCATTGTGGGATCGCCAACGCCACTAGCACCAGAGTTGAGATGCAGAGTAGGTGAGGGCGATAGCGAGGGGCTTCCATTGCCGCTGCTAAACTCATTGAGGCGACTAAGACCGGCATTAGTCGTAGCGAAAGCATTGAGGCCCGAGGTGTTCAAGTAGCCGCCCGATGTACTGTTGGCCGAGGGACTCGGCGACATGGATCGCAGGTCGGCAAAGCTCTTTGCGGCACGCAGGTTGTTGGGCAAACCAGGGGCAGTAGGCTCGGCTGACATTGGATATTCTATAGTGGGGCCGGGCCGGTGCATGGTGTGCGACGACGGGTAGTTGGTAATGACTCGTGGCTGGTCAGTGGCAAAGTCAAAGGTAGCAGCACGACTCAGGCCACGGCGATGGGCATCCAAGCTAGCCGAGTTGATGGTGGTAAGCCCAGTAGGCGACGGTTCATGGCGCTTCTTGTAGATGTGCAGCTGGCGAACATCGGTCTCACCGACTGATCGGTGTTCGAGACCCATATGATGGGCAATGATGTGAATCTGGCGGCGGTCTTCAGGCGAGATTGTGGGTGGGAAAACAAGTATTTCACGCGAGTCGTCACGCTTGAACAGGGTCAGCTCGGTGTAGAATCCCAAGGTGTTGGGATCATTGAGGTCGACATTGGGGATGGTGGACGAGCTGTTGGAAGAGTTTGAGGTGTTGTTCATAGTATTGCCTCCATTGTGGCTGTGGTTGTTATTGCCGTTGTTGTTTCCGCCGCGGGAGACAGTGCTAGCGGCAGTAAGAGACTGTAGCGATGGCTGCTGGTGCAGCATGGGAGCACGGTGCTGCTCCTCAAGCTGGCCACGCCGCTCGCGCTTTTCGCGTTCAATACGCTCGCGCTCGGCTTCCGGCAGCATTTTTTTGTACTCAACACGCAGTTTACGGCCGGATACGTCGAGACCATTCATACGCTCAATGACGGCACGGGTGTCCTCAGGATTCTGGAAGTTGGCAAAAGCCAGACCACGGAAGACGCCATTGTCGAAATGATAGTTGAAAGCGTAGGGCTGGGGCAAGTTCATATCAACCATGATTTGAGCCAGCTGCTCCTTGCGCACGGCAAAGGGGATGTTCTTGATCACGATGGCAGTGGGGATCAGCTGGTCCGAATCGGCGGCAGGCGGGCCACGCATATCAGCGGCGGACATGGCCTGATCGATGAGAAGGCCGGCGGGAAGATGGCTGTGACTGTGACTGGAGCCAAGGCTGTGGGGAGCAAAGGCGGACTGGGGGGAGTGTGAGTGCATGGCGAGAGATGAGTTGTCGGCCCAGCCCTAAAGAGATGTTAGTTAGCAGACATTTTTGTACGAGTTTGAGGGACAGTGAGTGAGAAAAAAAAGAAAGAAAAAAAAACAAACAGGGAAAGCAAAGGAATCAACAGAGGCAAAAGCAAAGTATACACAACAAACAAGAGGAATATAGCGTGGTAAAACCTCACTCGCTGCAAAGGCTTGGATTGAGACTTACCGTTGGTAGGGCTGCGCGGCGCGCCATAGGCCGCTGGCGGCTGGCCCCGTTCAGAGAGCCATTAATAGTGGCTACGTTTCCGACTGAGTAGGTCCAGGCACCTGGATTGTGAGTGTGATTATTGTTGTTGTTGTTGTTGTTGTTGTTGTTGGAGCTGGGGTTTTCATATCCGTACGCCATGCTATTGGCGGGAGACACGCCGCCGCCGGTGGTGCTGCTGCCAGTGTTGCTAGCAGGGTTAGCACTCGGCGGGTTGGAGTTGGACAGGTGGTCCATGGACCGGTAGCCATTGGACAAGTGGTCAGTATAGAGGGCCGACGACCCCAGAGTCTCGTAGCCTCTCTGAGCATGACGGGGAAGAGTCATAGTAGAGGCAAAGCCAGGAGTGGTATAGTGGCTGGGAGAAGGTCTCGAGCTGTTGGGGGACCGACTGGGAGGAGGCAGCTGTTGGTGATACTCGACATAGATGTCGTGAGGCGGAGGCGGTTGGGTGCTCATTGCGGGCCGACAAGGGAGAGCGAGAGAAGAGGAGAAGAGGGGAAGAGGGGAGAGGGGGATAGAAGAGGATCTTCTAGGGAATAGCGAAGTGCAAGGTAGTAGTAATAGTAGTAAGAGTAGGAGTAGTAGCAGTAGTAGTGGTAGTAGTAGTGCAGGTGCTTCAACTCAATACTGAGGCTGACCAAGTCTCAAGAGAAAAAATACACGCCTTGTCACTCTGTCACTCTGGCGAAGGCAGACAGCAACTGTCGGATAAAGACAGACAGCTGGCGGGCGGGGCAGGGACACAGGGCCAAAGAAAAAAAAAATAATAAGGGGGGTGACGGCCGTAGGATAAGGAGGTAGAAGCGTGCGAGTTTGGAAGAGTCGAGATGGATCGGGTCGAGCGGGATCGGGGGACCGGATGGAGATAAGGAAATAAGAGAATGATTGAGAGCAAGGTGCCAGCAGAGAAGAAGCCTTGGGATGAGCGTAGATGAAAGAGCTGGTGATGGATGGGATGGATGACGGTATTGTAGCTGATGAGGAAGTGATGGCGTGTACAAAACAAAATTAGAGAAAAAGAGCAAAAGCTGCTAAATGATTTCTTTAGTGTCTATAATTTTAAGGGATTCCGTTTCGATTGCAGGAGCAAAAGACGAAGGGAAGAAAAAAAAAGATCGTGTTTAATTCACGTCAATTCGTGTGTTTCGTAGCGCTGTTCGTCGTCGTCGTTGTTCGTCTCTTTCTGTCGTGATTTTTTTTTTTTAATTTTAAAAACTAATTCTTAATTCTCTTTTTGAGGCAGTCAAAATCTTCAATTCAACGCCATACATGCAAAAAAGAGGAAAGGAAAAGAAAAGCTCGTGATAATAAAAAAATAAAAAGAATGGAAAGGAAAATAAAAGTAAAAGTTAAAAAAACAACGAAGCAACAGACTTTTGAGAAGTTGAAAGAGTACAGGAAAATAAAAAATAAAAAGACGATGCCAAAAAATAAAAAATAGAAAATAAAATAAAATAATAAAAAATTAAAAATTAAAAAAAATTAAAAATTAAAAATTAAAAATTAAAAATTAAAAGAATTAAAAAATAAACAACGTAAATAACATAAATAACATAAAAAATATAAAAAACCATAAAACCCAAGAAAAAAACCCCCAAAAAGCACAAATTAAAATAAATTAAAAGTAACTAACATAATTAAAATAATTAAAAGAAAAGGAGAGTTAAAGCACCAAAACATAAACCCAAAAAGAAATTAAATAACACAAGTACTGCCCAGAGCCAATAGCAAAACAGTTAATTAATGTTGGGGGGACTGGTAAAAGGACTTTCAGAGGGTGGGCTCGAACCTACAGCACAGTCGTGTCCTGGAAAGAGGCTGCACAGCGGCACACCCTAGCGCATCAGGTGCTAAAAATACAGGGGCCGCAAGGCCAAATCCACAGATCAGAAGATACGCAACCAGAACATCACGATCCAGCACCATCATCACCAAAACATCATCAACGTCAACAGCAGCTCGCTCTGTGTACTTGGCTTCCCTCTTCCACTCTCACACAGCACAAAACCAGAGCTAGGACCTCTACACTTGAACTCCCAGCAAACCCTGCACGAAATAAAAAGCGGGCCATCATTCATACAATGTGGCCATGTACCGAGTACTCCCCCATAGCCTGAACTTGCACACCAGGCTGAGTACCAGGGACTTGCGATGAGCATAAGGAACCGCCAACAACAAAGCACAGCAGCGACAGCGGCTGCAACAATAACAATAACACCAACAACATCAATTAGCCATGATGATAATTTGGATGGTCAGATCAGACTGAATCTGGTTCCGGATCGCCTACCACCACACCCTTCCCTTCCTATATCTCTTTCCAACTCCTCCCCCTCTAATCCCAATCCTCGTTTCCCCGTCCCTGCTCCGTCTCTACCTTTCCGGTATTCCTTCCGCCTTGACAGAGATGATAAAAGAAGAAAAACAAACGAGAGAGGGGGGAGATGAAGAAACAGGGTCTTGATCTTCAGGTCTCGGTCTCCTGATATGGCCAGCAGCAGCCAAGGCCTAGGCGAGACTACTGCCCAGCCCAGCCTGTCGGTCGGCCATCCAACCAGCCAGTATCTTTGACAAGCCAAAGAGACAGATAGACAGACACATTGTCATCAACTTTGCCTGCTGCTTGCCTGCCTGTGCCTGCCTGTGCCTGCCTTGCCCCTTACGCCTTACGAGAAATCCGACCCCAAAGCTGCATTCCTCATCCTTTTCGCTCCTCCTCGCTCTTGTCTTGCTCCTCACCAAAGAGCCTCGCTTTCTTGTTTTCTTGAGCTTTTCTGTCCCTCTCTGTCCCTCTCTGTCCCTCTCTGTCCCTCCCTCTTCCTTCCTCCCTCTTCTCCCCTGCTCGAGTAAAGACAGGAAAACAGCAGCAAACCAACAAGATTGGCCCGTCATTGCTGCGTCTCTATCGCCGTCTTTTCTAGCTGTATTGGCGTGGCTCAGCTCAGCCCATGATGCATTTCCAACCCCAAGGCCTCAATTTTCTTGTCCCTCTTCTCCGTCTTTAGCTCTGTCTGTAACAATAAAATATCGGAAAATAAATACTCGTTTTGCAATATTAACTTGCCAGCTTGTTGTTCCCGTCGTCAATTATTATGCCTGACTCCCCTTTCCATTTGTACCATTGACCCTGTCTCTCGTTCCCCTGAGAAAATAGCAACACAAAAAGAAAATAAATAAATAATAAACAATGGGCCTTTTTCCGTGCATTGTTCGCATTAACCAAGGGACTTCCGAAGCAAAGAAGAAGCAGAAGAAGAAAAGAAAATGAAGAGCGCAGGCGCAGCCGCAGCCGCACTCCCACCGCAACGCAGGCCTTGATGATCACATATAAGCCTTAATATTGCCGTTATTCTAATTACCACACGCACCCACCAGCCTGCTGTCCCCTTCTTTTTTCTTCTCTTCTCCTCTTGTCTCCCCCTAATCAACTCCAGCCTTGTTCTCTTATCCTTCTTTTTCTTGCCTTCTACACGTGTTTGTCTAATATCTTTTTTCGTATTGTATTTATGCCCGCAAAATAAAATAAGACATGAGACGAGACAAGACCCCTCCCCCTCATATTCTCCCTCTCCTTCTGCCCATCTCTCTGTAATTCCCACGCAAAAACAGCTTGCAAGGCCGCATACTCAGTTGACCTAGGTAGGCCTGTGTGTGTGTGTGTGTGTGTGTGTGTGTGTGTCTGTGTGTGTGTCTGGTTGCGGCATCTCACGCATCCCAGCCTACAATGACAACAGCACGCCATAACAATACAGATTGAGCACACAAACACACGAGACGAGACGATAACAGCAACACCAAGTTTCAACTAAAGTCAAAAGACTCGGACAACCAATACACAATCCCAAACTAGAGCTAGCCCTGGAGTCACACGCTTGCCTAACCCTACACCCTAGTATCACACTTATATTAATAGTATTTTCCGGCTGCTCTCGTCACCGTCACAGTAGAGTACCCCATCCCCACTATTTAGGTTGGTCTCTAGTAGCCTCCCACTAACACCCACCGGGATACGTGAACGTCACTTCACTTCCCGACTTCGGCGGTCAGGACTTTGACTCCCAAGGCTTGACCCTTCGTACATGAGCGCTTCTGTCCCCCCCTCCAAATGCTCATGCATCCGTAGTTTTCTATCTCTTCTATTTCTTGCTTCTGCACCCCAAAGCATGCTGGCTGCAACTTCCAGCCTCTCCTCCTCTCCTCAACACAGCGGCTCTGCAAACAAAAAAGACTGAAACCGGCGCTACCGCTAGGCTAATGTCCGTTGCCAGATATCCGCTGCAATTCAGAAACGGAGCTCCGGGGTACCCACAAAAAATATGGGGCTAACATCACATGTTCCCGGAAACTGACCACAACCTATATGTAGACAGATGTTCGAGACGGTTGCAGTACCCTGATGGCAGACGTATAAAAACCGGGACTTCCAGCCGCTTTGCAGATGGTGAGTTTCCCGTCCGACTTTGGTTTTCTTCCCATCTACCCGGACCTTACAGCTTGTTCCACTCACAAACTATGCACTCTCTATCCTCCTGCTACCTACCAGATATTGCGCTCACTATTCTACCTTCGGCTGTACTCTTCGTTTACATCACCTTTCAGATATACATTCTAGTTACTCTTTTTTCTGCCGTATATCCTGCTGCTGCTTACACCCGGTCCACGGGTTAAATCTCCAATAATGACCATCCACTACAACCTCCGCTCCACCCGCGCGCCGGCCACGGCGCTGAGGTTCCCCCCAGCGCCGCACTTCCCCCCTGACTCGCCCGTTGCGCACAACCAGGCGCTTATTGCCTTGCCGTCAAACTTCCGGCCTGTGCATTTGCTTAGCCGCTCAGTTTGTCTATATGCAGTCCCACCTGCCACTCCCACGCCGCGCTTGCTGTATAAGTGGTTCACGCCGCATTTCCTGTCGCGGTGGACTGCAGGCCCGCTATCTAAGAATGCCCCGTGCATGCTGCAGATTGGCGCGGGGGGCCGCGCTGCTTGCCATGCTTGCTTGCGTCATATGGTTGAGCGGGAGTGCAAGTTCGAGTCATGGTACGCCGAGACACAACTGGAGAAAATCCGAGAAACCGAGGAGGACGGGTGGATGTGGACTTATACATATACCTATGGCCTGCAAGCTGCAATTCGTGTGATTAATGCTGTCGAGCAGGGTGGTATGATTGCCTCCAAAGTTGACTACAGAGAGAGCGAGCCAGAATGGTAAACTCCCGACGACCTCAAACTAAGCGATAGACAAGAGTTTAACTACTGGCCTTGTCCATCCATATATAGTCCCGACGCCCTTGCAGCCCTTTTGCTCCCTCACTGATTTAGACTGGAGCTGGAAAATTACGCCTTCTGCATCTGCCTCGCCGCTCTCCGTAGGATTGAGCCGCAGGCACAATGACTTTTCACTAGTAGCCAGTGAAGTCGCCCTATCATCTGGTGTCTCAAGATACCCTTTTCCCATTTGCAGTTTGCTCTCACACTGCGCCGAGAACATACTATTGCTGCCCCTCCTGATTGAGCTCTCTCCTGAATGAGCTCTGTGCCGCCCTGGCATTAATACATTTCCACGTGGGCCGGCCCTATGTCTATGGTAATAGACGTCTTCTATTTTGTTTAGCTGGGGCACTCTGTGCTCTCCTATTGATTCAGGATTGAGTACTGGGACCTCCCCCACACCCTACTATTGCCATCCTTTTCTGTGGTCTCTTCAAGGAGCCATCTTACCTCTGTTTTTGCATTTGCGTCTGCATCGCTCCACTTTGCAGTGTCCCGGAACCCTGCCGTATTTGAGAGGCGGGGATTGATCGTTGTGCATTTTCTTCTGGTCTCTATAGACGCAGACGCAAACGTTCTTGTCTGTCAGACTCTGTTGGACTGTTAGCAAACAATTGAATCCTTTTTTTTTTCTTTCTTTCATCCGGGTGTTTCCCGGCTTCTATCTTGGTCTTCGACTTGAGCGTTATTTGGAGGAAGACAGGCGTGTCATCATGTATAGATGTATAGAAATATATACACGTCTTTTGTTCCTCTTCCTCACATTTACCTACTTATGTGTATATCCAGGCCACTATAATTTCCATAGTACTTACAGTGCTGCCATAGCGTCGTTGCCGGTAAGTCTAGTCGTAGTTGAACTTGAAACCCCCTCTTCGGTTGGCAAAGAACACGTGGAGTCACACACTACTGCATTTATCGGCTATAGACTACATTCACAAGACACTGCAGAAGACATTGAGTAGTAGTAGTAGTAGTAGTAGTATGTAGGGCCGGCTAAACTCCATATAAAGATTTAGAAATTGGGAACGAACAAACTGTGGCTTCGAAATTCAGGCTAGTCGCACGTATCTACGTACACTACACTTAAAATGAGGTTCATGTGGTATCAAGGGAAAAACGTACAGGCAAAAATACAATTGATACCCCCAAAGAAACTACCAGCATACAGACAGCCCAAGTAACGCACGAAGGAAATGAGAGAGGGAAAAGAAAAAAGAAAACCAAAATAGGAATGAGCATAAGACACGAACGGGAAACATGAAGTGAGGAGGGGCGAGGGATATGAAGTAGTGAGTGAGGGGCGGAAAGGCATAATGAAAGAGGACAGAGAAAAAAAAAAAGAAAAGAGTAGAGAAGAATCGGCGTAAAAAGGCGGAGATGGCAAGAAGAGGGGGACGACGACAAAAAGAAAGATACAGGAAGGAATAGAAAAAGAACAAGCAAAAATGGCATAGAAATACTGTGACCAAAGAGTTTAAGCAGTGAGGAGCATAGGCATCTCCCCTCCCAATATTTTGCTTTATGCAGCAATCTGTGCAGCCTTCTTCTTCTTCTGCTCGACCTTGAGAAGCAGGGCGCGGTTGATATGCGGCAGCACACCACCATAGGCAATGGTTGCGCGAATCAACGTATCCAGCTCTTCGTCACCACGGATGGCTAGCTGTAGATGACGGGGAGAGATACGCTTGACTTTGAGATCCTTGGCGGCGTTCTAGTTTAGCCCAAGATATGTTAGCATGTGTATTCATGTAGCGAGAGGGGAAAAAAGAGACTTACGCCCGCCAGCTCCAATACTTCAGCCGTTAGGTACTCTAGAACAGCAGTGACGTAGACGGCCGCCTTGGCCCCGACACGCACTTTGTTTTGCGTGTTCTGCTTGAGGTAACGCTTGACACGACCGCAGGGAAACTGTTAGGAAAAGAGAGACGCGTTAGTTGATTTGGAGTGTCCAAGGCTAGCCAGGCGTGGCTTGGAGGAGTAAACGAGTCACAGGTCACTAGCTCTCCGCATCCATCCCATTGCTACGCTTTATCCACTCGCTTAGGCCCAGAAAAGGCCATACAGCCAGACCGCGGGCTAGTTAGCCAGAGGAACAGACAGATGCGCGTTCGCTGGAATGCAGACACAGCACAAAGAACCACCCAAAGCCCACAGTCAGCCAATCAGAGAAAGCTAGCACCGGAGGGCCATCTGAGGCGAAGAGAGATATGCTATGTGCGCTTGTGAATATGGCTGGCTGGCTGTATCGTTTGGGTGGGTATTGTGCTGGGAATTTGGCGGGTGAGAATAAATGTGTTGACAGGGCGCGGTCACAAAGGGCGGGCACGGCAAAAAAGAACGCGTCAAGGCAAGAGCAAAGAGAGAACGGATGACGACGAGGACGGGACAGACGTGATGGCGCAGCGAAGAGAGGGGAGGGGCAAGAATCCCGCTTAATTTGCTCGTTGGTCGGCTGCATATGGCGCTAGCTTTTTTTTTTTTTTTTCCCAGCTTGAGCGATAGTCACAGCTAGTAAATGTAGCGCGCGACCGGGGACGCATCGCAAATAGATGAATCGCTTGTAATCGATGGTCGCAGGGTTTTTCTTTTCTTTTCTTTAAATCGTCGATTCGTATGAAGTGCGCGCCCTTGCGAGATTTCGAGGATGGAGAGGTGCATGCTGTCTGTTGTTTTGTTCATCGTACCGGGTCCCCCTCCCTCCCCTCTCATCAAGCCGATCGCTTTAACCATCACCGCTCCCCGCTGCAACGGCCATGATGCCCATGAAAATAATATCTAGAGACATAAATGCTTACCTGGAGTCCTGCGCGGGCCGAAGCGCTTTGTTGCTTCTTGGGGCCATCGGCCGAGGTCTTTCCACCGGAGCTCTTGCCGCCGGACTTGCCCTTGCCGCCAGCCATGATGATCAAAAAGCAGCGAGAAAGGGAATAATAGAAGGAGGAAAAATAATAGGCGCTATGAAATTCCGGGGGAAAGGCCAATTGCAAGATTGTTGGGTGTTGGAAAAAAATGAGTTTTGATGTGAAAATAAAAAAGAATTAAAAAAGAAAAATAAAAATCGTCGAGGAATTTCTGGCGGAGAGAAATAATGGAGAGAATAAATTGGGGAACGGAGGGACAACAAAGAGCCGGGAGTTGGAAGACAAGAGAGTCAGAGAAAAGTAGAGAGAACTCAGAGAGGGGTTTCGAAGCGGACAGAAAAAAATGAATAAAAAATAAATGCAAAAGGCTGGGTCGTTTAATTCTTTTTTTTTTTTTTGGGGGGGGGGGGGGTTTTTCACGTGTTGTTAGCTATTGATTGGGTGCAGCTAGCAATCACTACCAACACCACAATCCCTTCTCTCGTGATAGCGTGACGCCCTCTCTAGACTAAAAGGCATCACGCTGTCGCCAAAGGCCCAAATAAGAAACTCACTCATGCGCAGCGCAAACAAACATCGTTGAAGTCGCTGTTGCTGTAGCCCTGGCTCTGCGTTGTTCTTCGTGTTGTGGCAGACTGTCCAAAACATGCCGTTTCTCTCCAGCTGTCTCCAGCTGCCAGGCACTGCCACACAATAGTATGTCACGTGACCATTTCGATGGCCACCCGCCGGCAGCCCGTTGTGGCACATCCGCCTGGGATGAACGCGCGGGAGTTGGGCGTCTGATATGCAATAGCGGGGGTAGCGGGAATAGATAACAGTATTCCAAGAGTCTGCTACGACATGACCCCCTCCCGGCTGTGGCGGATATCAGACATAGATAGGTAGGTGTCTCTACCCACCTAGCTAGTATCGCGCTGGAGCGGCGGGTGCAGGAGGCTTGGGGGTTTGCAGAGTTTCAGACAAAGGGAACAGTCAGCGTAGATGCGGAGCTATTGTGATAGGCGGCTGGGTAGCTGCACAGAGACTGCACGTCTTCGGGGGAGCTGTGACGTTGCCTAGCCTTGGCTCTGCTCTTACCTGATGTGGTGCGCTTCAACAGCCAGCCGCCAGACAGCGCATGGTCGACAAGTCCACGGCCGTAGGACCCGAGGAAACTTAGCCCCAGTCCGTATCATCATTATTCCTGTGTACTTGACTCACAACATCTTGTGCGTTCTTGCAATGGTAAACTTGGGTTGCTTTTGTTATAGACATAGACACTGCCATTCTTACGTTGCCTTTTTGCCTTGATGGGCGCTTGGAGTGAAGCCCAAGATAGGCTGTGCCCCGCTTTTTCTGCTCTCCGGCGCCGGCTGGGAGCAGCTGTCATGGCACCACAGCCGGCTGGCGGAGCTACCCCACCCTTGCAGCATGACATGCAAATGAAGCTTGCTTGCTGGGTGTGACTTATAATACTTGCTATGCAGTAAGCGGACGATGAGCTTGAGCTTTGGCGTTTTGGTCACGTATATCAACTTCCTGATCTACTTCTGATTTTGCTATCGTGACGTATCCTGAAAGCACACACACGTACACACGTACACACACAGACACTCACACACAAACACCCACACACTCACACTCACACACTCACACTCACACACCCACACACCCACACAATACTACAACCCCGGTGTACATAATGCTTATCAAAGAGACTCACGTCGACGTGCAGACAGCCGCCGACGGCAAAGAAAGCACTATGCGTGAGTAAAACACTGCTCATATACTACAGCTCTGCTGCACGCAAGTGCTTGTGCTAACACATGCTCAGGAATCTTTGTCTTCCACCCGACCATCCCCCAATTCCCCAACGCGTACGTCTGTCCTCCTATTCCTCAAACAGCTCGTTGGCGCATACAACTTGGGCTTGGACCTTGACTCATGCCGCGCTCCCTGATGTTGACTCTGCCGTAGAAAGTTCCCTGGCGTCGTTTTGTTCAGTGAAATCTACCAGGGTGCGTAACACCCCCCCCCCCCGGGACAAGACCCCCTCTGCGCCCCCCGTCCGACCTAACTAAATCCCCCATCACACTACCAGTCACTGGCCCTGTCGCCCGCTTTGCCCGCCAGATTGCCGGTCAGGGCTACATCGTCGCTGCCCCCAGCTCATACCATGAATTCACGGGGCCCGCACCGCTCGCTTACGACGTGGCGGGAACTGATGCCGGGAATGCCTGGAAAGTAGCCAAGACGCTGGCCTCGTATGACGAAGACGTGCTACGCACCGTCGACCATTTGCTCTCGCTACCAACATGCACTGGTCGCATCGGGGCAACAGGCATGTGTCTAGGCGGTCACTTGGCCCTGCGCGCATGCCTTGACACCCGCATCACTGCTTGTGTCTCCTACTTCGCAACAGACGTCCACTGCCGCACCCTGGGCCCACACGACGCTGCCAACACCAGCGCCGATTCGCCGCAGGATTCGAACCACACCATCGACCGACTTGCTGAAATGCGAGCCGAGGTCGCCATGATTTTTGGCGTTAAAGACACGCACGTGCCTGCTGAGGGCCGCGACCTTGTACGTGCAAAGCTGCGTGAGGCCAACGTCACGACGAGCTTCTACGAGTTCGCCTGGGCTCAACATGCCTTTATCCGCGATGAACTGAGCAAGGGTCGCTACGATCCAGCCATCACCAAGGTTTGCTTTGAGGTACTGCTGGAGTTGTTTGGACGCATGCTTAAGACAGATCTGGGCGAAATGGATGGCAGATCAGTAGAGGTCGAGCATGTGTGCTGAGTTTGTCATGTGCTCTGCACCTGATAAGTCATACATACCCATACCACATCAAGCCTCAGTGCCGTCTTAGGAAGAAAAGTTCAAGCTGGAAATATAGGCACGAAACGATGCAAAAGCGCAATCTAGGCGTATATAAATATAAATAAACAATGCAGACTTTGTAGTTTGATTACAATAAAAGGCAGTACTAAATATCAACGGTATATGTTCTCGCTCCCCTTTCGCCACGGCGGAATTTCAACGGCTAGCCGATCAACAGCCTTTCCATCGCTAACCACTCTCTCCCAGCCCAAAGCAAAACAGACACTCCCATAAGCAAGAAAAATTCATCATGTGTGTTTTCCCCCCTTTTGTAGGAGGTAGATCTCGAACACCACATACGCAAAGTCTAGAAAGCAAGTAAAATCCAAAAGAAAACAAGTATGAAGGGAAAAGAGAAAAGAAAATAGAAAAATCAACAAGTCACTCACTACCTTGTCTACCTCAAAGGCCAGGGAGCCTTAGGAGCTCCGTGGCCTCAAAGCCTCCTCGCCTATTTTCAGTGTCGGCTGCTCTTAGAACGCCGGACCATCTCATCATGGTCCTGCGGCGCACTCAGGTTCACCGTGGTGTACAGAGTCGATGAGCGCTGAGGCACTCCAGCCTCCATTGTCTGCGCGCTTTGTGACCGGGCTAATTGTGCCTCCTCATCAAAGTTGCGGCGGGAATCAGCACTCATGCGCGGAGGCGGTGAGATAGGTGTGGACAGCGTGACCATCGGTGCGGTAGGTGCACTCTGTCCCGCTGTGCGCAAGCCACGGCGGCTGTCACGGCGCGAGGGTGCAGTGCTTTCCCAGTCAGCACGGAGGTGCGATTCTGCCGGTGATTGCGGCCGACGCATTGAGTTGTTGCTGCCGAGCTTATCGGCCGAAGCCCCAACATCAAACGAGAGCACGTCATTTTCCGGCATCAGCGGGCACATGCGGCTCTTGTCACTGGAAATGGCCGCTTCCTGGCGGTTCTTGGAAGCCTGTTCATCGGTGATGGTCACGTTGTAAGCAGGGTTGGCCGGGCTACCCGCAGGCTCGACACCACCACCGGGAGTATGGATGGGAATCTTCTTGACAGCAGCATACAATGCTGTGATGAAACGACCACGGCGCTGAGCACGGATAGTTTCGTCGTGCCAGTTAGACTTGAACTTGATGGTAATTTTGAGCTGCAACTTGTCTAGGTCGCCCACTCCAAATACACCAATACCAAAGTCGGGGTGGAAGTCGCGTGAGTTGGCTGGGTTGCGCACGAAGTTCTCCATTTCTTGGCGTAGTAGCTCG
This sequence comes from Ceratocystis variospora, assembly GCA_038407165.1. Lineage (NCBI taxonomy): Eukaryota > Fungi > Ascomycota > Sordariomycetes > Microascales > Ceratocystidaceae > Ceratocystis > Ceratocystis variospora. Next base: position 45,170 of record JAXHKN010000087.1, on the reverse strand, counting down.
ACGTCATCCATGGACGTGTCATAGCTGACATTAAGATCGATGGTCTCATTCATGGCCTTGGACCGCGAAATGTTTTCAACCCACAAACTATTGAGCACAATGTTGGGCACTTGCACGACCTGGTTTCTGTCTAGGCGGTTGAAGACAGTGTACAAAAGAGAGATCTTTTCGACCATCAGAGAAGTGCCGGTGATTTCAACACGATCACCCACGTCAAAGGGATGTTTGACAAAGAGGAAAATGCAAGAACCAAGGAATTCCTGAGCTGTGACAGAGAATACAAAAGACAAGGTGAGAATAGAAGTGGCGGCCGAGGCTAGCGTAGTACTGAAGCCGGCTTGGAAAACAAGAACTGTGACAAGAAAAAGAAAAAAAAAAAGGGCATATGGGTTAGTAGGTGATACATTGGTAGTGGGAAGCCATTAGGAAGTTAACAAAAAACTCACCAAAGATGAAAATAGAGGCGATGAACACGCAGAAAGTCAGCACCTCGTCAAAGGCTCGCAAGGCTTGACCGATATCTTTCATACCCTCAGTAATAGCCTTGCGCTCACGGCTCATGTCCACAACCTTGCGGACCATTTCTTCAATGCTGATGTCACCGTTGCCGTCGTTGTCAATGGCAGAAAAGGCCTCGTCAGCTTCATCCTTGTAGTTTGGGCCAAGGACTTCTTGGACATCTTCAGGCAACAGCGCATCTCTGTCCTCGACAACAAAAGACATCCAAATACGGCGGGCTAAAGCCTCGGCAGACTTTTTCTTCTCCAGAGCCTCGACGACAACGGAATGCGCAGAGTTGGGGTTGAAGACGTTTTTACCCGTAATCTCGGAAGCGATGTTACCAAACACAGAGGTCACCTTGTCTCCTAACCGGCCAACATCACCGATTAGCTTGCGGGGAGCGACATTTCCGCGCTTCTTGTTGCTGGCCGAGAGAATCAGGTTGATACTATCGGTAATAACGTAATCTTCTTCCTCAAACTCGGGGCAGTACATAGGGAACAGCGCACGAGAAGCGTCATACAAGAGCCCCAACAGATACACCTCACGCTTCGAGTCCTTAATGCGGTTAGCAAAAGAGCGCTGGTGGTATGAAATGCCGATCATCTGCACAACGGCTTTTTCGGCCAGGTACACAGCCGAGCAGATCATGCCTGAAAGCAGAAGTTTTGTCAGAATCTCGACCCAGCTAACGCCAGCCTTGTCATAGCTGTGAAAGAAAGCCTTGAAGCTGATCCACGATGCGAGGGCCCAGAAGAAGAGCGAGACAGGAATCTCGAGATTGCGCAGTACAGTGGCATATTTGCGCGTTCCGGAGCTGACAACACCACAGAGGAACAAGAAGACGACAGGAATGATGTGAGCCACAATCTTGCCGGCCCAGAGAGTCAACCAGGCCACCATAATCCAGATCCAGAGCTTCATCTGAGGCGGACCATGGGAATTGCTACTGCCCTTGCCCACAAACAGATCGTTGCGGTGATCAGTAAGGACGAGAACGACAATAGGGATGGCTAGCAGGAAAGCTACAGGTACGACATAGACGATGTAACGCATGACAGGAGAGAAGCCAACAATCTTAGTATAAAGTCTGCCCATGGCATTGAGCTCGACATCGTTGCCGGTATCGCTACGGCTCAGGCCAGTAGCCTGTTTGCGACGGCCGCCAATGCCTGACGAGCTGTGGGGGGCCTTTTCATCGCCGTCGTCACTACTAGCGATACCGACGGCAGTCTGGGCGGCTTTGCGGGCGCCGGTGGATGCATTAGTACGCATCTGCGATAGCGGGATGCCATCATCGTTGTTGCCGTGATCGTTGAGTGGCATGAATCCGGTTTGCCGTGGCGAGAGCGGTGACATCGAGAGGAGGGAAAGGAGGAGCCAGGCAAAGCGGCAAGAGAGGGGATTGGCGCCGGATCCTGGGGATAGCAGAGAGAATGGAAGAAAGCAAGTCGAGGGATACAGGAAGCCGAGCGTCTGTCTCTGTTTTGTATGAATGAAGAAGAAGCAAAGCAAGGGCGACGACAAAAAGCCGCGAAGCTGTGAGGACGTGAGGACGTGAGGATGTGAGGATGTGAGGATGTGAGGATGTGAGGTTGTGAGGTTGTGAGGTTGTGACGGTGTTTCCGGCAGGCTGTCAATAAGGATGATGATGATGATGGATGCCGGAACCAATGAAGACGGAGAGAGCAAAAGAAAGGAAGGAAAAAAAAGAAAAAAAAAAAGAAAGAAAAAAGAAAATTAAAAAAAAAGAGACGAAGAAATAGATGAAAGAAAATCTGAAGTATCAAACACCAGATGCGGAAGGAAGGAATGGAAAATAGGAAAGAGCAACAGCCAAGACGGGATCAAGAAGCAAGAAGCAGGCAAGAAGCAGGAGAAGACAGCCCAGTCTAGAAGGAAGCAGCAAAGGAAGCAAGGAAGCTACGCTACAAAGGTAAAAGCCAGGGGGAAGGAAAGAATGCAAGGGGCAGGCATTAAGCGAAGACCAAAAAAAGCGACACAGCACGACAACATGGAAGGCACGCCTGCCTGTACCAAGTAACTGCAGAGGCATGCAAATGGTAGACAACGTGCTATATTTCCAGGGCGTGTGCGTACATGTTGAAATGTACCTGTACTTACGTGTGTATGTATACAAGGACAGGATAGACCAGACCAGCATCAATTCCCTCCCCCTCCATTAGCGGGTTTCTAGCTCTGCCAGATACGAAGAAAAACAAAAACCCGTGGTCAAAAAAATGTAAACAAAACGTCATGGGGGGGTGTATATCATTTACCGAAAAAGAACAGCACGAAAAAGAGAGATGGAAAGCTCCAAGACTAGATCTTCAGCAAGGGATACCTCCGATGGCCCAGCCCAAGCAAACCAAGCATCTAGAACAAGTACCTCTGACAGTGGTGCAACAGTACGGCGGTACTGCTGCTGCTGCTGCTGCTGCTGCTGCTGCTGCAGTGGGGTGGCCTGACAGAAGACAGGACAAGCAACGGTAGCAACAGGCTGCGACAAGCTTTTTTAAGTGCCAGTCAGCCAGCAGCGAAGATAAAATACATGATATAAGAGAATCCAGGAACAAGAGCGAAGGATTGGAAGCAACCCTCGGACCGACTCCACTTTACACCCACACAAAGGCAAAACCACTTCCTACTGCTATTCTTGAGCAGGCAAAACAAGAACGAGTTCAACGGCCTTTGAACCCTTTTTTTTGGTCTGCCTACTGCCTACAGAATTGCGTCTTTTCGTTCAACGTCAGGGAATAGTATGGTGATCGGCAAATTGCAATGCGCATGGACACATAGGAAGACATAAACAACCGGTGTAGCAGGCCAGCTGATCAGAGGACGGCAACGGAGACGGAGACGGGGGATCGAGATACAGGTAGACAAAAGAGGGAGAATCAGGCAAAACAGAAAACGCAAACTATTGTCTCGTCTAGCATACATTGCAAAGAGGGAGCACTCCGCTCGGCTGCCCTTTGTTTCAAGTGGTCTTGGTAGGGCATCTTTTTTTTTTTGTTTATCTTGATCTGGGCATTCTGCAGACTAGGGTTTTGCCCATATGGACTTAGGGTCTGCGCTGGTCGCCTCTTCCCGATGGGGTGATAGTAATCGCCAGACACCTGAGTCAGAGATCCAAGCCCTGCCCTGGCTTCTCCTATTCTTTAGAGCTTCCAGCCACTGGAATTTTGAGAGGGCCTCCGGCATTGTGGCCCAGCTACACAAGTCTAGATCTTATGGCTTCAGGGCTGGGCCTGGGGACAGGCTATTTTAGAGCGAGGCGCTGTCATTATAATAGTAGACCAAGCCAGGGGAAGGCAAGGCAAGGCAAGGCAAGGCAAGGCAAGGCAGGGCCGAATCTTCACGCCGCGCCAACGAGACAAGGGCGTCTAATGCGAGGACAACAGCCGCCAAAGTTTGCCGTAAATAGCCGTGGCTTCTAGTGGGCTTATAGTGCATTTAGGGGGTGGGGGAGGGGGGCGGGCCCTGTAGAGGCAGCCCGTAGCTGAATACAGGCGAGTGAGCAGCATCCCTTGGCCTGAAGAAAAAGAGGCATGTTTAGCAGAGAACTAAACGGTTTGCGTCAAACGCCATATGTCAAGTAAAACTGCCCTAAAACAAGATTTGCGCTGCTATTTTCCTGTCTGGCTTATTTTCTTTTTTTCCCTCGATTTCTAGGGATTTTTGTAGATTGTCTGCTAGTTTTCTCTGTTTAGTAAGCCTTTAAACCACCGCCCCTGAATACGTAAGGAATGGACTGATATTTTCAGGTTTTTTATTCTTTTTATTCTTTTTTCTCCTTCTCTACCACTTCCCCTGTTTCATATCCTGCACAGTGTTCCTTGTTCTAGTCTATATTTCTTCTATATTTCCTCCATGCTCTCTCTCTTCCATTGGCTGTATTTTTTGTTAGTCAATCCCCTTCCCTCTACCAAAGCTTCTTCCTCCACACCGCCCCAGCTCTTGTGTCTTATTGCTCCCACGTGACCGCCGCCATAAGATGCCCGCTCCCGTCTACAGGCCAACAAGTTCCACAACAGCTCTGCAGCTCTGATTGATGTGAGCAGCCGTGGCTGAACAAGTTGCTCCTTTTCCCCTCTCTCCTAGTAGCTTTCCCATGGTCGTGCCATATGTTTATTCAAGACAAAACCATGCAACATGTACACAGCATTATGTCCAAGCCCAACTCTATTGCATTGGCTGGTTCCCCATAAGCTGATTGGTCCTTGCACCGTTTTTCGGTACCCGCAGACCAAGTCAGTTTGTCTACTGTTCCTCAGTTACTACGCATGTCCTCCGATCCACGACGCCATCTGTGACACTAACCTTTAGATGGCTAGGGTAAAAATAAAAAGGGAGCTAGAGAATGCCCTACACGTAAGACTCGACTTAGACCCGATCTGATCTGTATTCATACCAACGTCTCTCCTACCCCTTTGCCCCCCTCGCCTCGCCACTTACGACTTTGGTCCCGATTTACCGTCGCCGGCTCCTTGTTGTAGTCGGCGGTGGCTCAAATCCATCGTCGTCATCCTCTTCATCATTATCCCCATCGTCGTCATCCTCCACGTCGTCATCACTAATCTCCATCACCTCGCGGGATTTCTTGGCTGCTCTACTGCTTGTAGTTCGGCCTTGTGAGAAGTTCAACGTGCCCTGCCGCGTTGCTGCGGTCCGCCTTGTAGTTGTAGACGTAGAACTAGCTGCTGCTGCTGCTGCTGCTGCTGCTGCTGCTGTGCCCCACGACCCTGCACCCCGCTGTCGTGCAGTCGGGACAGCGGTAGCTGTAGCTCTCCTTCCCCGCCCCGTACGCGTTGGTGCCGGGGCCGGCTCGTCGTCGAGATCATCCATAACCTCGTCATCCTCGGGGATAATTACCTGTTTTGTAGCTTTGCCGCGGGGTGCTGCCGTCTTTCTGGCCGATGCCTTGGCCGCCGTCGTTCTTGCTGGCGCAGCGGTCCGCCTCTTCCCACGAAGCGTGGCCGGCGCCGGCTGCTCATTGTCTGATTCCATTGATTCATCAGGCGCCATTTGAGCCTCGGGTTGGTCCTCCCAATGTCCCTCAAGATCCGAGTCCCATCCGCGGGGCTTTTCGCGAATGCGACGGCGTGTACCGCTAGTAGACCAGGCACCAGCAGCAAACTTCTCATCAAGCTGGACCCGATAGGATTGCATGGCGGCATCGAGGTCATCGTCATCCGAGTCCAGCGCAAGCATTTGCTGCACCTGGCCAGAGAGCGACTCAGAGACAAAGTGTTCCATGGCATGTTTGTCATCTTTTGAGACAAACTGGTTGACAGCATCGCCGAATGGCGCTTGCGGGAGAATTTTAAGAGACTGGGCCTGCAGAAATTCTTGCACAAGAACATCGACTTTAACGCCAGCCTCAACTGAAAGCTCAGTTTCGTCGGGGAGATTGGCCTTTGAGTTGCTGGAAGCTGTGCGGGTATCAGTATATAGAGCAAGACAGAAACATAGGGAGGGATGCAACAAATAATAAGCAAACAAAAGGATAAAATAGCAGCAATATACTCACACTTTTTTGCGGCTGTCTTGCGCCGGTGGAAAAGAACCACGTCGTTTGTATTAGCCACACGGCCCACAAACCGATTTGAAAAGCGCTGCGGATTTTCCACATCATAGCTCCCGCCTTCTTCCGACGGTGAGTACTCAACCTTCAATCTGATAAGAGGCAGGGGCATGCTTTCAGTCGTCTCATTGGGGTGCATTTCAAGCCACTCATCTGTTGCCTCGCGAATCATGTCGTCAACCACCTCCATAAGTCGTTTGGTGATTTCCAGGCGCATATCTTTGCGTGCATCCACACGGTCTAGGCCTTTGAAACGGCGCTCCTGGCTGAGCACAATTTCACGCATGACGAATGGCCGCACCGAGCGCAGTGGCAACTTGTCGACGGTGAACTCGCGACCACGCACATTGACAATAGCCACGTGTTTAGCCACGGCCTCGCCAGGACACAGCGACGTGGCTACTGATGATCCCGGTTGCATGACGTGGAAACCCGTCTCAGCGTTCTTGCGTGGTTCAATCAAACATTCGTGCTCGTGGCCCCAGACTACCAGATTCATCCAATCCGGCAGCACATTCTCAGGAAGATATGACGTAGCGGTATGTGCGTGGTGGTTCTGGTGCACGGTCAGCAGATTGAACCAGTCGGACTGGGCCTCGCCAGGGCGGAACCACTTGACTTTGTGGTCGCGAAACGTGCGGAACATGCGCTCGTCACGGACGTTACTGAGCCCGTAGAGTGCGAGCCGCGTGGAGCCTTTTTGCAAAAGAATGGGCTTGGCCTCGATATTGTCAGCCTCAGCTATACGCCCAAAATAGTTGACAAGCCCAGCAACTTGCAGCAGGTCAAGCGAGCACAGGTGGCCATCGCCGCTCGGATCATCGTGGTTGCCGTGAATACTAAATACAGGGATAGCAATGTTGATGTCCTCATCCTCATAATTGACCTTTGAGAAGGCGCCTTCAAAGACTTCTTGTGCATCGCTAAGGAACTCTAGCTCGCACGGCTTCATACCCAGGCAGTTCTTGCGCAGTGACCGCATGACCTGGAACATGCTCTTGCGCGACGGCTTGTTGTCATGAAACAAATCGCCGCCTAGTAGCACCATGTCGACGTCTTGGGTGCGTGCCAGTGTCATGATTTCGTCAAAGGTCTTCCAGCTGTCATCCTTGCGGATTGGGTCGCGTTCCTCATAGCCTACGTGGTTGTCGGTAGACACGAGGATACGAATTGTGTTTTCATCTAGACAGAGTATTAGAGGTCGTCTGGGTTGGGAGGAGGGAGAAAGCATACCGGAAATCTCCGTCATGATATAGCGTCCACTTGTGGCTTAAGAGAAATTTGGGTTTCGTCGAGACTCGCGTTGGGGCCTTAGGCTCAAACCAGGATGCTTTTCCATGGAGATTCACGTAGTCACATGACCTGATGCTACCCTACTTTTTATTATTTTGTACGACAATTTTCAACACCTGCGCCAAATTTCTAGATTTGGACTTGGACTTCGATTTGGATCTCGATTTGATATGGATATATTTAACGTCTACCGGAATTACTAACATAAAACGACGCCGGATGGGCTACCGGACAGAATTAACCCTCCGCAAGGCTGACCACGGGCTTCGGGCGAGAGAAGCACGTATGCTCCCAAGCAAGCTATTGTTATTATTGTTATAAACACCGATAGATGCGGAAATTCACCAACATACGACCATAGCCTGTGGAAAGTACGGGGTCCCGTCTGCTCCCCCTTAGTCAAGCCACTGAGCGCCGAACCAGTAGTATGGTGGGTGACCACATGCGAATCCTCGGTGTTGTATGTAGTTTTTCTTTTTGGCTCTTGAAGATATTTGCAAGTGACGATATGATGCTCAGGGATGCTAGGTTTTGCCAGTATAAAGATGTTGACGTCACGAGAACTGCGCGGGCAGTGCTTCTCCGGTGCTCTACTTGCAGTAGGGCCCGGCGACCCGTCGTATTGCTGTGGACAATCAGTAGGTAGACGTTAAATAGCACAAACAAGCAAAAAGTGCGGGCAGTGCAAGTGTCAAATCAACCAAACAACATTTACTCTACTCATAAAGGTGCGGGTATATCCCAACATGAGCTGTGGAAAGCGTGGTGTTCCAAGGCCTATGCCACCTCAGAGACTTTTGAATACCACGGCTACTCTGTCTTGATTTGTCCTCTAGTGCTTTGCTTGTATTGTATACCGGCTCAGGATTCTGTCATTGTCGCTGATTATCCCATCTACTGCCAGAGACCATGAAGACCAAGGCCCGAATCACATTGCCCTTGCTCCTTTTTGTGCACAATCATATTACTAGACATGGAACTGAAGCATAGAAAAAGACATTTAAAATAAGGAGTTGAGCACAAGTAAAGCAGAAAACAAAAAAAGAAAACAAACCTCCGAATAATCCAAATAAGAACAACAAGACAGAAACATATCAAACTCCCCTTAATATCCCCTCCAAAAATCACAAACAAAGAGATCAGGAAATACACTGAAACAGGTCCCAAGCTGCCCTCGCATCAAAAAAGAAAAGAAAGGAAAGAAAAAGGTTTCGCGCAGCGCAATGAATGAGACGGTGCAAAGGAGGGGAAAAAACGCCAAGATAAAAAAGACATCGTCCGGGGAATCTACCAACCAAGAGAACCAAAACCAACCGGGCGCAGATAAGGGCAACAAAGCAAAGTCGCGGCCAAGAAGAAAAGAGATACAATAGAAGGGAAACAACAGAAACAAACACCCCAATAGACAGTCATACGCGCACATAGTGACTCAGTCCCCAAAAGAACGTGCAGTCACACCATCACCATTTTGCAAGCATCAGAGATATAGAGTTGGCCACTATTAATGACACATCGCCCATCAAGATACACAACGCATGCGGCAAAGATGCTACTAGTGACTGCTGCTCGAAATGCGAGAACGGATACGCACGTACGCGATACTGCAACACACAAAGCACAGAAGCTGCCACCAGAATTAACAGAATCATGGCCCATATTGCTGTTGAAATATTCTGAAAAAAGCCCTGCGTCGCTAAGGGTGAGAGCTTTGGCGGGCTTTGCGGCCGGCGCGTAAGGACAGGGCGAGGGGACGAGGACAAAGAAATATAAACAGGAGAAGAAGAAAGAAAGGATGCAACTCTCGCAGAAGATGTTGGCAATGGCAAAGCTAATGTCAAGGTTTTTGGCAACAAAAGCCTCAAAGAGTTGCAAGCCATTGCTCGGTCCGCAAACACCTAGAAGCAGTTCAACGAGCCCTTCTTCTTCTTCTTGCCTGACGAAATCGCGTTCATGCGTTCTTCTAGTCGCGCCCGTGCTGCCTCTGCCTCTTGCCGCTTCTTGCGCTCCTCCTCCACATGCACGCTCCACCGGTTGTCCATAGCCTGTGTTTGTTGTTGACGTTCCTTGAGCTCTTTGATTTCTGTTTCAAGTTCGGTAGCCCGCTTGCGCCAGCTATCGGCATCAGTGCGCATCTTCTTGCTCTGGTCTTCCAGGTCACCCAGGGCCTCTTCCAGCGTGGCTGTCATCTGTCGCTCAGCCGCCAGATGCTTTTGCAGGGTCTTGATTTTGGTCTCTTGTTCATCTTGCGTCTGAGGATTGCTAGCGGTATTAGCCGGCTGTTCCCCAGAGGCGCTAGGTGCGCCGCTAGAGGGAATAGGAGGCAGCGGAATTGCAGGTGGAGGCGAAGGGCCAACGCCATTGTGTATCGATGAGCTATTCGAGTTAGACCGGCGAACCGTCTCAGTCAAAACAATCTGAGCGTCAAGCTTGGTCTTAAGCGCATCATACTCTTTTCGCATGGCCTCCAGCTCCGTCTGGATCTTGGCCTTTGCACTCGTCGCCTCCTCCAACTGCATCTGGCGTTCGGATTGCAGCAACGACAGCCTGTTACTAGCAATTTGGACCTGGTCAAAGTTGGTTTGTAGCTGGTCCTCTAGCTCTTGCACTAGGCGCGAGTTCTTCTTGTTGTCCAGATCCAAATCTGTCATCCGCTTTTTAACAATCGTAAGTTGCTTAGGTACGCTTCCTGCGACTCCCTCAACCTCCTCTTCGGGGATGAGATCCGCCAGCTCTGCCTTAGCAGCCTTAAGCTCATTGCGAAGAGAGACATTCTCCATATCAAGGGTGGCTAGCCTGCTCTCCATATCACCACTCTTGCCAACAGAGGCGGAAAGGTTCTGGCGTTCCGTAATTAACTCCTGAATACGGTCAGCCAAAGAGTCTAGGCTCACAGGGATACCCAGAGCATAGGCGACTTGTTGGGCGATTTTGACCATATCTTCTCGTGCAGTAGCCAGTTCAGACTCCAAAATGCGGATTGTTTCTGAGTGCTCATTAAGCAGAACTTCCAACTGCTCTTCATAGCCTTTCTGTTCAGCCGCACGCATCTCATCGAGCTGCTTAACATGCTCAGCCTGCAGCTCATCAAGAGTCTGTTGGTGAGTCTTAATGGCATCTTGATGAGCGGCAACCTCTGTTTCAAGAGCAGCCACCAGATCCTTTTGGGCTTTTAGTTCCTGTTCAATCGCACCTTGCTCTAAGCGAGAGGAGTCAGTGGCGGCCTCCATGTCGGCAATAGTAGCAGTGTTGGAGCTAATAATAGCCTTGTACTCGTCAATCTCCGTACGCAAAGCTTGAATAAGGCTCTGTTCCTTTTCATTAAGCAGAGGGCTGGGTTTGTTGGCATCATCGCGATAGCTAATAAGCTGAGTATTGACATCCTCCAGCTGCTTCTCCAAATCGGCAACAGTACTCTTCATTTCCGACTCGCTTTTTTGCATCGATTCCAAAGCAGCAGCATGCTTGCTCTCCCATCCAGAAATCTCTGTTTCTAGTCGGGCGATGATCTCGGCGTTTTCTGCAATGGTTTCAGGAGAAGGATCAACAGTACCCTTGGTGGCAGCCATTTCTTCGTGGGACTTCTGTTGTTCCTCCAAAGCCTTTTTGACATTATCAAGTTCGGTCATAAGGTCTTTTTCACGCGCCTCGTGTCTCTGGCTCATCTCCTTTAGACGAGATTCGGTTTGCTCTAGCTGATCACGAAGGGTAGAAACCATCGACATATCACGTGGTGATGCCGTCAAACTGCTCCGTTCACGAGTGAGACCCGTTATAATAGTCATCTTAGTCTCCATTTCCTTCTTCGCAGCAGCAACGTCAGCCTCTAACTCTTGAATACGCTGAGATCGGACATGTAGTTCGTGCATGGCAGCGTTCAAATTGATATCGAAACTCTGCATTACGTCCGTGTTGTCCTCAAGGTGTTCAGTAGCAATAGCCCGCAGAGACGTAAACGAGCGCTGAGCGCGATCCATAATCATCACGTTCTGACTGGACTTGCGGCGAATAACCGGCGAAGACGTCCGAGGTGAGCCAGAGTCTGATGCGCGAGCCTTGCTGACCTGAGTCTTGAGCTCCTCAACCATGTCCAGAGCCTCATGGTGCTTGTTTTCAAGCTCCTTGTAACGCTCAGCAAGTTCCTCTTCAGCAGCCTGCTTCTCGGCAGCAATATTTTTGAGAGCATGAATTTCTTGGAGGAGGGCAGTGTTAACAGTCTCCTTCTCAGGCTCGGGGGAAACCTCATCAAACTTGGTTGTCTCGTCTTTGACAGGGTGAGACTCAACAGTAGTCGCTGATTTCAATTCCAGAGTGGCAGGCGGGGCATCCGTCTCACGAGGAGAGGGAACAACCTCGGCAACAGTGCTGCGAACAAGTTCCATCTTAGATTCGTAGGTATCGTCAGAAACAATAGGCTCGCCAATATCGCCCTTAATGATATGCTGGTCATTTGTCTTGATAGTGTCGCTATTGTCAGAAGCATCCAAGCTAGGCGAATCCAAAGCTGAAGATAGCTCAGATGAAAGTGAGCGGGTAAAGGAAGAATGACTCTGAGACTTGATCCCACTTGATCTGTCAAACATGAAAGAATCAGGGCGCGTGCTGGTTGGCGACATCATCGAAATAACGGAATCACGGGGGCGAGTATTGTTGTGACGACCTTCATCAACAACGTCCTGCAGCTCCGAAAGAGCACGAAGAGCTTCCTCGTACTTTGCATTGAGTAAATCCATTTCAGATAAAGTGGATTCGTGCTCAACACGCAAGTCAACCAGCTCCTGACTGACGGACTCAAGCTTGTCGGCAACGAACTTCGACTGGGCAGGGCTTTGTGGAAGATAGTCATCAGGATTCTCAGTATTGAGATGGTTTTGGTTATCACTAGTCTCCAAAGCTTTTTCTTCATCCTCGGGAATCAGGTCCATATCATGGACACGCTCTTCGTCCTCGAGGATTGCATCAGGCACGCTATGGCGGCTAACATGGGACTGGCTCCGAGATCGGACAGAAGACCTCCTGCGCCCATGGCCATTGACAGGATCATGAATAAGAGACTCGGGTCGGCTATCAGCCTGAATGTGGTCCAGCTCGTACAAAAGAGAATCGAGTTTTCCGAGACTGCGCTGGCGCTCGATGACTTGTTCAAGGCGGTCCATTTCGCGCTGCATCAACTCGGCATCTTGGTCGGCCTCGGCCAAACGCTCTTCAAGCGTAGAGATATAGTCCTCTGCAGTACTCTCATTTTCGCGAATACGGGCAATTTCCTTTCGTAACTCAACAATGAGAGTAGCATTCTTTTCCTCGCCAGAGGTATGTCCATCCAATTTAGCTTCAAGGTCATGCAGATAGCTTTCCGTGCTCGATTCACGGTCCATTAACTTTTGTAGGCGAGCCTGAAGCTGTGTGTTGATCGTCTCGACATAGGCGCACTTAGTCTCTTTCTCGAGAAGATTAGCTTCTGTAGTTGATAAGGTGCCTCGAGTGTTGGAGAGAGACTGCTCCAGAGATTGAATAGTCTTCTCATACTCCAAAACCACCTGCTCCACGGCCTGAGCAAATGTGTTAGACCGCTTCAGACGTTCAGCAGCATGCATTTCAGATTCGTCTTCACGCTGCAGCATCAGCTCATTCTCGAGAGCCTCGTTGTTACGAGCTTTAGATAGCTCTGCGATGAGTTTTGCATGGCGCTGGCTGAGAGCCGAGTAATTCTCTTGGAAATCCAGAAGCTGGTTTTGCAACTCAACTTCACGCTCATTGGGCCTATCTGAGCGGTCATTTGATGGATTGCGGCGGTCGGAGACGGAGCGCTCAGCACTCCTAATCTGTTCACGCAAGAAAGCTACTTCGGCTTTAAGTCTTTCGATAACTGCGTGCTTGTCACTGCTATCATCAACCTTTTGAATGCGTGGTTTGCTCTGAATATTGCGGGCGCGTTGTGCATATTGAACAGTGTTAAGAGTTTCGCTCAGGTGAAATTCGGGGGGTGTTACACAGGCAATCATGTAAGTAATTGCGTTTCCACCAAGCGAGTCTTGTAGCAGACGCGTAAGTTTAGAATCGCGGTAAGACACGTGAGAACCAGCCTGTCGCATTGAAAGTTGTGAGATGACCTTTCCCAGAGCAGCAAGGCCAGCGTTGATAGAAATACCTTCACGGGCCCGTTCTCCCTGAGCACCAGTATTCTTCAAGCGTTCACTTCCAGCAAGATCAACAAAGTGTAGCTTGCTATCAGTTGTCATAGTCGTCTCATTACTCGACATGGCCTCAACAGGCATCGAGTTTCGGCGTTCGCGGGGGGCTTTGGATCTTCGCTGGACGAGATTGAGGGAAAATACAGCATGGGAACGCGATGACTTGGCGTTGATTGCAGTAGCATCCGTTTGTCTGATAGAAGATCCAAAAGCAAGCGCATTCATAAGGTCATCGATCGAGTTGATATCTACTTGGGTGAGCCCAGTAAGGATGATGTTGCCTTTTGTGTCTTCGCGAATAGTGACCTGACTACGGTCCTGTTGGGATACATGTTCAGGCGCGAGTAGGTCGCGTAATTGTTCGTTGTATATCTCAACATATGTAGCCTTAAGTGACCAGTCTCTGTCACCAAGAGTGGCGCTTGCGCTAGGAAACCGCACTGGTGATCGAAGATGCGACATAGAACTGCGATTTTGACTTTTTGTGGGACGGTTGTTGGTTGTATCCAAATGCTCAAAGAGCGCAGTCGCAGCACGGGGGATAACACCTATAAGAATAGGACAAGTTAGTTTTTGTTTTTTCTTCACTCGTAAACAAGCGAGACAAATTTACTTACCCATCAACTGTATATCTTCCTGCTCCAGAGGGCCTGAAGTGCCCATAGTGAAAGACTTTCCAGCACCAGACTGGCCATAGGCCAGCAAAGACACGTTGTAACCTTGAATGAATGAAGTCACACACTCGCTAACATATTCCCAGATGCCATCTTGTCCCACTTCTGGGCCAAAGACCCGATCAAAGACAAATAGTTTGCGGCCTTGCGGAGAATCAATGGCAAGATTGGTATTGGAGGTGACGTGCACCATAGACTTTTGAAATCGTTGGGGTATCAGCTCGAAGCCAGGATCTGTGGATTTAAGAGGCGGGCGGACGCGCACGGCTAAATGAGACAAATGAGTTAGTTACCATATATATTACTCGTAGTCGCTCAAGTGAGAATGCCGTATACGGTCATGTTATGGTCGCACAGTCTGTAGCTGCGACGGGAACGAGAATTCTACAGGGCGTGTAGGTTTTGTGCGCAACGCCAAAGGTGTTGCAAAGACATCATGTGTCGCAATCATACGTATACTGGAAAAAGAAAGCATGGGGGTGTAAATAACAAGACGATGGAGCATTAGACAAAAGACGATTGCCACATCAGCTTTGAAAACTTACCGACTCGTACTGCTGTGCGCCCGTCCTCATCTGAAGCGCGACTGCCAGAAATTTTCGGTTGGCTCTGCATACTCATACGACTATTACTTCGCGGAGTAGAAGATGGGGCCGGCGTCGGGCGGACAAGAGCACTCATAGGTCGAGAAGACATTGGAGACTGTGGCGGAGAGGCTGCCATAGTGGAAATAGCAAGAGAAGAAGAAAGTCAATTATGACCAGACGGAGAGAAAGATGCAGGTTATCGAGAAACGACACGGGTGTAGTCAAGGGTAGGACCACTATAACTCTAGCCTACAGAATGTAAAGGATAGAAGCAGTGCAGAACACACCAGGGTTTAGCGATATATCTTCATCCACAGTCCAGGGCAAAAACACAGGTAATACGCAAATTAGAATCTAGCGCAGTCTTGTTGCATATGACAATGAAAGCAAGCAAGACACAAAAGTTGTGTGAGCTAGTCTTGTGTATAGTTGTGTCTGCGGGGAATTATGCCAACAAAAGAATGTTCGGGAAGAAAGAAAAAAAAAAAAAAAAAAGGGGAAAAAAAAGAGCTCAAATCAAGGGGGAGGGGTGGGGGGAAAAGAAGAAAAAAGAAAAAAAAAAAAGAAAAAAAAAAAAAAAAAAAAAAAAAAAAAAAGAGAAAAAAAAAGAAAGAAAAACAAGGGGGAGGTTGGGGGGAAAAACAAAAAAAAAAAAAAAAAAAAAAGAAAAAAAAGCGAGTGTCGTGCAGCAATTACTGACTAGCAGTAGAGTAGAGTAGGTATTGCGCAAAGCCTATTGTCGTCTCTGAGTCTGAGTGTCTTTTTTCTCTTTCGGGAGGGGAAGGGGCCAGAGTTATCTCGCTGGTGAGCCAGGCAAAGAAACAAGCGAGACGCTGCAAAGTGAAAAGAGAAAAGATGACAATCACGTACACGAATGAACGAAATAGTGAAGCAGGAAGATCTAATACAGATCCAGTAGATAAAGAGTAAAAGCAAATGGTCTAGGGAAAACGAGGGCTGGGTTAATGTGTTGCGGTGCGTCAATCTAAAAATGCAGGCTGGGGAAGTGTGTCTGGTGGCTTTTTTAGATTGGGAGCCCTGTTGTTCGTCAAAGAAAGAAAAGCAAGCAAGCAAGCAGTCGTAGTTTGTCGTGTCAATCGTTTGATATCGTAGCCCTTTTGTCTTGAGGTAGTCCGGGGTTGGATGTTTGGTTTCTTGGAGACTTTTTTTTTTTTTTTTTTTGCAAAACTGGAGTTAGGCTGGTCGCAAGAAATGTCTCGGTTTTCGAAGAGGACAAGAGTGAATGAAGCAAGACTGATTTTAAACCTAAATATGGTAATCAGCAAGGTGAAGGAGAAAAATAAATAGACCCGCAATGCTATGGCAAAGGAATAGGATAGAGAGGAGGAAAGGAAAACAAATAGAGTGTAGGAGAAAGAAAAGAAACCGGTAGACAGCCGGGCCTAAGGGTTTTTTTGGCATGGAAAAGGAGCGAAGGTGATAAAGAAAAAACAAGAGAGAAACAACTTGGGTGGTGTTGGTGAAATATCGTGCGTATGCGTCTGTGTGGTAGGCCTTTCAACTGGGTTTCTTGTTTTTTTTTCCCGCCAATCCGTACGCCGCAAGTTTCACAACAGGGCTGGGAGTTATTATTGAAGGGTTGCAAGACTGGGACTAACCTAGCAGAACGTGAAAGACGAGGACATGTTCGTGAAATTTACAATCATAACACGAACAGAAACAGAGCAAGGGGAACAAGATTAGAGATTCGCAAAAGAAAAGGAAGAAACAAGAGGGCAGATGGATCAGGGAGTTATCTGGGGCGGGGGGGAGAGGAAAGGAAACAAGTAGTAAAGAAAGAGATGAGTGAATCAGGGACCATAAAGACAGGGATTGTTAGTATACATACGTAGAATGCTTCTTTCAGTGCTTCTTTTTTCACAAGCCTTATTAAGGATTCGTTGACAAAGATAGGGGCCGCAAAACCAATCAGGTTGCAGAAAGGCACAGGTTGAGTGAGTTCGGTTCCTTTAAGCCAAGAAGACGGAGTAGAGTGACCACGCAATTAATGTGGCTAGGGCGATTCAAAAAGAGGGAAGAGAAGAGAGAACGGAAAATTGCCAGCAGATATCAAGGTTGTCTGTGTATCACAATGGGCCTTTAAGTGGCGAGACGAGACGTTCTGTGACTTGTGACGGATAAAAGTCAGCTCAGACCTGAATTGAGCCTGGACCTAGCTAAACCTGAACTGCTAAAAACAACCCAAAGCGTGAGATATCCATGAGCAGCATATGGAAGTGGTGCAAGTATAGCACGAGCTCGATATGTGAGCCTTGTAGCTGGGATTTGGGTGTTTGTGGGTTGCAAAGACGAGAGGCAAGGAGGGGGCAGTCCTAAGTGGGATTTGGGATTCAGGATGGAGACGACACAGATGCAGGATGCACAGCAAAAGGGGGGGAGAACGAGGACCGACCGTAGGGACCTGTGATAGTATTTTCGTGGTTTTTTGAGTGTGTGATAGGGTGAAAGAAACGTGACAAAATCAATCGGAATTCAGAAGAAAATACGGAGTTTTGTGGAAGATATTAGAAGCGGAATAAAGATGAGGGGCAAGGAAAGCGCTACGAGAATTTTGCAGTGCCTTCCTCGCCCTCATCACGCTCATCACAATCGGACGGGTACATGGACTTCAGATTGTTTTGGCTGCGCCTTTCCACCTTGATGAGACTTGCCTTCTCGTACCAGGTACTTGCGCAGTGGTTTTGTGGTGGTTTGATGGATGGTGGTTGGCTAGATGATGTGCCCCATATTTTTCACGTTCCCTACCAAGACCAGCAAAAGCTTCTAGAGCGCAAGCAAAACGAGAGTTAACCCCTGAAGCTAGTGAAACTAAGGCCTGATATGGCCTAGCCGGCTCTTTCCATGAGTCCCGACTAGAGGGGGGCAGTGCAGGGTAGATCTATGGTTGAAACCCTAATGTATGAATACTGACCCTAGGAAGATATGCCTTTGGATCATTCTGTAATTTATTGGCTCCAACACATTGACAAGCACATAGCACTTACACCAGCACTAACACTAACACTAACACTAACACAGACTTGCCAAGCTCCTTCAATCACGTTTGCCGCTGCTCCTCTTTTTTAAGCTTCGTACTCCACCTCTTCCAGAACCGAGCGTCTGCTCAATATCAAACCGCTAGTAGAGATGCGTCCGTGTCTTGCTTTTGTCAACAGACCACTATACAGTCAATGTATAGCGGGTAGTAGTGAGGTATGAAGCACATGTCCAAATGCTAGTAATACTGGGCGCCAACCAGCTCAGACCGACATGCAGGTGCCTGGAATGAATATCCTCTGTACATGTACATGTGGGCATACAAGGCGTGTTAGATTGCAGGACTTGCGTCTGTACACAGTAGTGTACATGCACCTCTGCCTGCCTACACTCCATGCAGCATGTGCATATGCTAACTCTCATGTTGTTTACGGACAGCAAAAATGAGGACAAGGCAGCATCTTGTAAACTATCCTTGGTGAATACAGGGGAGGGGGCTCCCTAGCCCATGCGAAGAGCCAAACTTGGAGAATGCCAAAACAAAATAACAGCAGGAGAAGAAACGCTAGAGAAAGAAATGAAACATGAGCAGTAGGCAAGAAAACAGCTCAGCTAGGGTAGATCAACCACGTTGAAAATATGATCTTCGCATACATTTTTCCTCTGGCTTTTGATTCTCGGCCTCTCTTAAGCTGTCAACGTCGCCGTCGCATTGTTGCCATTGAGTGCTGGCTTGTTACCGATCGGCTTCTCCTGTTTTGACTGCGGTTAAAATTAACGCTAGCAGTGTTAAAAGGAGGTTGACAGTTCTCCAGGAAAAGATGAACGGAAAAGTACTTGTCATCGCGAACTTTCTCCCGACTTCTTGCAAGACGCATAGCTTGCGAACAAGAGGAGGGGGAAAGTAAAGAACGCGACGCCCTTCCTTGTACCAGTATGATCCGAATGATTGGCAGCGAGAGGTTATTAAGCGTGAATGGGACTTTCACCAACTCTCTTGTGACAAGCCTCCTGATTAGTTCTAGACTTTGTTGGTTGTTGTTCTCTTGACAAGCCAAGGCTAGGGTCGCATTGTGCTTGTTTATCGTTCGGAGATGAACCCTGAGTAAGCCATAGACTGGACTAGTGTTTGTTTACCCACTGGGATTGACCCGTATGAATGAAGAACAAAGATGAAGTCTAAAACAAGGCTTGCATGTCGATGTTGCACATCACTATTCTATGCGGTAATTTACGGCCCTCAATGGCGAATGGCGACGTACGAGCCAAAAAGACCTGCAGCCGGCAGCAGCTGAGTGCTGCAGCTGGCGGCAGATACCCCTCTCGCATGCAGGTGTCAGCCGGCAAAAGAAGGGGAGCCTGGATCCTGCCGTCTTATCGCTCACTATCTTATCGTTATCGGCAGCTCCAACGGAGTCATCGCGTCGTGCCTCGCTTTAGGATTCTACTTTGGGATTTTGCTCTCTTCTTTGTTATGCTATTTTGAGATGACGCAGAAGTGAGTGAGGCACTCTATGACACAATAAACTGATGACTTTTGACTTTTGTCTTTTCTTACTTACTCTTTGTCGCCATTTTTTGAGGTTTGCTGCTATTTGCCGCTCTTTGTCGCCCTTTGTTCTGCCTGTCTCAGCCAAAAAGCCAATAAAATCACCCAGCTCAGCCCTGCTTCTGTAACCCTCTGTAATCTCGCAATTTATAGAAGGGATGGCCACTGTAGCTTGCGCCTAAACCCTCGCCTGATACGCAATTCGGAAAGAGAATCCTGCCTTGTTTCGTCTTTTATCCCTTCTCTCTACTGCCTGTTTGCCTCGCTTTCTTTCTTCCCCCCTCTTCACCCCCAACCTATTCGGACCTGCCACCATCGCCATGGCGCCTTCTTCCTCTCCGCTGCCGCCACCTAGGGCCTACCGCTCCGAACCGGCCCCTCTTCCCTCCCCGACACCATCGACGTGCTCCACAGCTTCGATACACGCTCGTACTCGGCTGACGTCATTCGTCGCTGCTGTGCTTACCTCGCTGTGCGCCGGCTCCATCACCGTCTTTTCGCTCTACGGCCACATCTTTCAGGAGCGTCTGCGCTACACCCAGCTGCAGGTAAATGGTGTGGCTATCGGCAGCTCGGTTGCCTTGTACCTCCCAGTGTCCATTCTCGGCTATGTCTGCGATCGGTACGGGACTGTTCCTTTGTCGCTGTTTTCAGCTGTCCTGTTTGGTACAGGATATGGCCTTGCTGCTACTGTCTATCGCCATGTTGAAACAATGGCGCACATGACGACAGGTGGCCCGCAGGGCGTGGATATCCCTGCCTGGAGCTATGGCCTGATGGTCTTTGCTTTTGTCTGCATCGGAGTCGGGACCTCAGCTATGTACCTCTCGGCTGTAGCAACATGTGCCAAGAACTTTGGCAAAGGGAAGCATCGCGGCCTTGCGCTGTCGTCCCCCATCGCTGGCTTTGGGCTCAGTGGTATTTGGCTGAGCCAAGTCGGTACTCGGTTTTTCAGTACTGTGCCACAGGGAATTATGCTGCCACCGGAGCTTGACGTCTACCACTACTTTATCTTCCTTGGCATCTTGCTAACGGCTACTGGAGTAGCTGGTGCCTTTACTTTGCGCATCGTTGACGAAGATGACCTGATTGAGGAGGCTGCTGATGAGCTCGGACGCAGCGGCTTTTTGGAGCCACCGCTGCTCTCACGCACCGAGTCAACCATAGACTACGGCACAGTGTACTGCTCGATCGAACCTTCAGAATACCAAGGCACAGCTGATGTAACCGAGGAGAGTTCTTTAATTATGCCTCCATCTTATGCTATGGCCAAGAAGGATTGGCTTCTCAACGCGGAGACTAAGAGTTTCTTGCAGGATCGCACCATGTGGCTGTTTGCTCTGGGCTTTCTGTTTATGGTTGGGCCTGGCGAAGCCTTTATCAACAACCTTGGCACCGTTATATCATCTCTCAACTCTCATGGTGCTGTGTTGCCGTCAAGCACATTCCGCCCTACGTCACCGGCCACCCATGTCTCCATCTTGAGCATTACCAGTACTGCATCGCGCCTTATTACTGGCTCCCTGACCGACCTTCTTGCTCCCTCGCCTGCCACACAGCACGTGCAACTGGATGGCGCTGCGATTTCACGTGTCTCCCGCAACCGCCCGGCTGTCTCGCGTGTCATTTTCTTGCTGACCTTTGCCGCTATGCTATCACTTGGGTTGCTGGCCCTTGCCTCGGGTGCCATCCAGGATCACGGCGAGCGCTTTTGGGTTGTCTCTGCACTTGTTGGTGCCGGATACGGCGCTGTTTTCAGCTTGACGCCCATTATAATCACTATTATTTGGGGCGTTGAGAATTTCGCTACTAACTGGGGCATTGTTGCCATGCTGCCAGCCCTCGGATCAACATTCTGGGGGCTTGTGTACTCGGCTGTATACCAGGCTGGGGCTGACAGCGAGTTTAGTGGCGGGAAGGACGTGCTTGATGGAGTGCCTTCACGGGCAGAAGAAAAGCCAATCTTCTGCTATGGTGCTCAGTGCTATACTCCAACATTCTGGGGCATGACGGTAACTGTGTGGGTTGCCTGTGGACTGATCCTAATTGCGTGGAAGGGCCGTGGAGGCTGGGCGACGCGGGGGATAGTCATCTAGCTCGCAAAGAGATGGACCGGGGCTATTTTTCATGTTTTCCTTTCGGGTATATTTTTGAGCGTTTGTGATCTTTGTATTTATAATAATAATAGCAGTATCAGTTACTGTAAGCACTACAGTATGAATCTAGAGCATTAACCACAGTATCGAGATTATAAAATACACTTTAACTTTAATAAGCTAGATAAGCTAGTTTTTAAAATTCTTCATTGCTAAATATCCGTCCGGGCTTGTTTGGTATCTTCCACATCTGAGTTCCACCATTGTAGTAGCCCGTGAGCATTGCACCATGGAAACTGCTCCAGACTTGTGTACCACCATTGCTGGCCCTTGAGAGGCCTATCGCTTTCATACTTATTTAGTGAGCCGCCATCATAAGTATGGTTTTTAACCCCGACCAAAAGCACTGGTATACCAAGCGGTGGGGTAAACTCTTCTGGATTCAAGAAAACTGTTAGCCGCACTGGCATGGCTACTGTTGGGTCAACGAGCCGGGCAATCCGCTGTAGTGGCGCCAGTGTACCTGGCTCAACAGGGCTGAGCGACGTTACGATGGCCAGTATATTGCATGTCCAGTTTCGTTTGTATGGCAGATAGGGGATAGATCCCAGCGTTGTTAGTTTGAGCGGGTGTTGAAGGTTGTACCATTTGCGGAAGAGAGCGATAGGACGTATGTTAGGGGTTGTGGAGAGATCGAGAGAGGGTTTGTAGGAAGGCAGGGGCTTGGGGAGGGGGTGGTTTGTAGCGAGAGGTTGAGGCTTTAAAGGGGATGGTGGGTTTAGTGCTGGCGCTATAGGTGGAACTGGGGCAGCTATTGGTGCTGGTGTCTCAGCAAGCTGCGTCTCCCCATCAAAGCTGCATTGTGTTAATGTTGGACTAGACTGCTTGAAAAAAGAGTCGTTGAATTGAACATCACTAAAGCTGTCCACGGGGTTGTCTCCCTGTCCTTGCCTATCATCCACAATGGCTGCATTTTCCTCCTTTTCTTTCCATCTCTGCCCCTCTTTTGGCTCTCCGCCTTTCCACTGGCCGACAACTTCAAGCTGGTCCACATCTAAGAATATCAAGGGTTTTGAATCTTGTGTGTCTTTGATCACGACCTCATAGTGGCTAAGTGCTACAATTGCACCGGCCACAACAACACCTGTGTGAACTAGTGTATGTAAGCGTGTGTGGAGGAGAGCTTGAATACACAACTGCCCATCGCCTAGCAGCAGTCTAATAGCCGGTAGCGGCTTGGTTGGTAGCTCAAGCTGTTGTAGAGCCTCGACTACGAGTGTCAGTAATGGGGGCATCGTCCCATGGGATATCAATGCCTCAAGACACGGGCGCACAGCAGATTCCGCGGCTGTGGTCATAGAGGAAATGTGTTTATTTTGCAATGGAAGGTATATATAAACAGCTGAATAATGGCAAGCTCGATGTGGGTGTGACTTTTAGTTGTGGCGAGATGTACAGTGAAATCGAAGCCGGGCATTTTGAGCGACGAGAAGATAGATAGTCCTTTCAGCTGATTAGGGTCAATAAAACCCTGTAATATAGTTACACGGCCTACGCCGTAACGCCCAATGAGAACACCGAGTTACTTAGAAGTGGGGTTTTATTGTACCAAGGTCCGAAGGTTAAAACCATTACTTTGTCTTCACCCCCACCTCCTGCCTACTCAACTCTCTTAACATTCCCTCCCTACAATCAACTATTGCCTCTTGAAAGCTATGTCTTATCAGCGCGAAATCGCTGTTGCCACCGACGTGCTCCTGCATGCCTCACGGCTGAGCCTTGCCGTGCTAGCCTCGAGCAATAAAGGAGTTCAAAACAAAGATGACCTATCACCCGTGACTGTGGCTGACTTTGCTATCCAGGCGCTGCTCAGTGCTACATTTTCAGCCTTCTTTCCTGACGACGCATTGGTCGGTGAAGAGGATGCTACAGCGCTACGTGCTGATCCCGCACTATGCGCTCGGGTTGCTGCTGAGCTGACTGCCATTCATGCCTCAATGCCAGCTGGTGCACTCGTATGTGTGCCAGTGGTGCCCGATGAGATCTGCCGCGTGATAGACCTATGCACCGGAAGCTCTACGGCGGAAAACAGTATCCGTACGTGGGTCTTTGATCCAATTGATGGCACCCAAGCGTTTATCCGCAACCAGCTCTTTGCAATCAATATCGGGCTTATATCTGGGAAGAGCCAAGTCTTGGGCATTGTTGGCTGTCCAAACTTGAGCGTCGCTATAGACTCGCCTTCTACACCAATCACAGATGCCTCGGTGTCTGTTGACGAGGGGTGCATTTTCACCGCTGTTGCTGGCAAAGGTGCGTTTGTACAGTCTATGCGGATGTCCGCCTTGCTTGCCGAGCCTCTCGGCCCTGCTCAGCGTCTGCTCAAGCCACGAACGGCCTCTGTTGATGTGCCTGTGACGTTAGTCGGCTGTACATCGATGCCCAAGAGTGCGTATGACGAAGTCCATCAGGCCGCTGCGAAGCGCCTGGGGACGACTTTCCCTGGTAGTGACTTGACTTCTTGGGTTATGCGCTATTGCGCGCTTGCCTTGGGCTGTGGTAATGCTGCAGTATGGGTATACCGTGATGTACAGCGGCGCAGCAAGATTTGGGATCATGCAGGCGCACAATTGATCTATATTGAAGCTGGTGGGCGTGTGACAGATACGCGTGGAGAGCCAATAGACTTTGGCGCGGGAAGATTGATGTCCAATAACTTTGGTATTCTGGCTGCCGATGAGGATGTGTATGATCGTGTCAAGGGAAGCTTACACGAGGCTATGCGGGAGTATGAACGAAAGGAGATTGATTGAAGGCCTTGAGCTAGAGAGAGAGCAATGGTATATAGTAGAGACAACTGTTTATTCATCTATCATAATATACAGAGAACGTACAGTTCCATACAAAATTCACAGGGAAAATACTATAACATCAATAGGAAAAAACAGAAGAGAAAAGAATTTGTTCCCCTAGTTGAATCGGGTTGTCTTGTATTATTAATTTGGCCATAAAATCTGAACCCACCATTGTAAAGGCAAAGTAGAAGATATATAGCTTGCCGTTTGCAGTGAATTCTCCCGACCTAAGACGTCACGATAATGAACTTTCTAGAAACCAGTCCGAGAACTTCCAGTATTGTGGCCATCTCCCGGAAGAAATTACCATAAACGAAAAAAAAAAACATGAGAAAAAGAAAATTTTGTGTAGAGAGTAACAGACCATGGGTTCCCGGTTGATGGGAACCTCCTCATGCTCCTCCCAGACAGAGAGAAAGAAGGCTGGACACAAGAGCAGTGCTGCCAACTCCTTTAGCTTCTCCCGCCTTCTATTATGTTGAATTCGTCATCGTTGTATGTCGATATTTTCCCATGATCCGTGTACAATCCCTCGCTTTTGAATGCAGTTGAAAAAAGAAAAAAAAAAAAAAAAGAAAAACAAAGAAAAAAATATCAAAACAGGACAAGAACTGCCGTTGTTGTTAAATCAACGGGTCGATGTTGAGATCGTGAAAAAAAGGTGTCGCCAACTCCATTAAAACATGAATATGCCATAAAATAACAAAGGTGAGAAAAAAAGAAAAAGATTAGAAGGGCATTGCACATGAAAAGACACACGCATGCGGACTTCAAACTTCAATCCATGATCGAGATAGCTTATTTGGCGTACTGCTGACGGAAGGCCTTGGCAGCCTCAACCATGTTGGCCAGAGCCTCCTTGGTCTCCTTCCACTGGCGGGTCTTCAGACCGCAGTCGGGATCGATCCACAGCTGCTCAGGCTTCAGGAACTGCAGCATCTCAGCAATTCGGTCCTTGATCTCCTGAGTGCTGGGGACACGGGGAGAGTGAATGTCATAAACACCAGGGCCGATGTGGCGGGGGTAGGCCTCCTCGACGAACACCTTCAGTAGCTTGGCGTCAGACTTGGAGTTCTCAATCGACAGGACATCAGCATCCAGGGCAGCAATAGCATGGAAGAAGTCCTGGAACTCAGAGTAGCAGAAATGAGAGTGGATCTGAGTAGAGTCCTCAACGCCAGTGGTTGACAGGCGGAAGGCGTTGACGGCCCAGCCGAGGTAGGCATCACGCTCCTTGCCGGAACGCAGGGGAAGACCCTCACGCAGAGCAGGTTCATCAACCTGGATGACGTCAATGCCAGCCTTCTCAAGGTCAACAACTTCGTCACGCAGAGCCAAAGCAAGCTGCTCAGCCTGGACGGACTGGTGAACATCATCACGGGGGAAAGACCACCGCAGGCAAGTAACGGGACCAGTCAACATGCCCTTCATGGGCTTGCTGGAGATTGAGACTGCGAACTTGGACTCCTTGACAGTCATGGGGGCAGGGCGCGAGATGTCACCAACAATGATCGGGGGACGGACGCAGCGAGAGCCATAGGACTGAACCCAGGCGTGGGTGGTGAAGGCGTAACCCTTGAGTCTCTCACCGAAGTACTGAACCATGTCGTTACGCTCAGGCTCACCGTGAACGAAGACATCCAGGCCAAGCTCCTCCTGGATCTTGACACAGTTGGTGATCTCGGCCTTGATGAACTCGTCATACTCGGCCTCAGTGATCTCACCCTTGGTGAACTTGTTGCGCTGGGCACGGATTTCCTTGGTCTGAGGGAAAGAGCCAATGGTGGTAGTGGGGAACAGGGGCAGCTTAAGCTTGGACTCCTGCTGGGCAATACGCGAAGGGAACTCGGACTTGCGGTTGTAGTCCTCGGGCTTGATGGAAGCCTGGCGGGCCTTGACAGCGGGGTCGTTGGTCAGCTTGGAAGTAGCGCGAGCGTTCATGGACTTGGCATTAGCCTCGAGCTGCTCACGAACAGCGGCAGGGCCCTCAGTAACAGCCTTGGCAATGACGGCAATCTCGACAACCTTCTCGGAAGCGAAAGAGAACCAGTCAGCAACTTCAGGGTCCAGCTTCTTCTCGCTGGCCAGAGTGTGGGGTGTGTGAAGGAGAGAGCTGGAGGTGGCAACAATGACGCGGTCCTTGCCTAGCTTCTGGATAGCAGTCTCGGCAGTCTCAATAGCCTTCTTCAGGTTGGTCTTCCAGATGTTACGGCCGTCAACAATACCGACGGAGAGGATGGTCTCAGGGGACAGAGAAGCCAGAACCTCGTTCAACTGCTCAGGGTTGCGAACCAGGTCAATGTGCAGAGCGTACAGGCCCTTAGGAACAAGGTCCAGGTTGTGGACAATGTCACCAAAGTAGGTAGTGAAGACCAGCTTGGGGATCTTGTCACCCAGGGCAGCAAACTTCTCGTAGGCGGGCTTGAAGGCATTCTTGGTCTTGGCAGGCAGGTCAAAGACCAGAACAGGCTCATCGATCTGAACAGTCTCGGCACCAGCGGCCTTGAGCTGGATCAGTAGCTCCTCGTAAACGGGGAGCAGCTTCTCAAGAAGGTCGATGGGGTCGACGGTCTGGCCACGGTCGGCCTTACCAAGATGCAGGAAGGAGACAGGACCAACTAGAACGGGACGGGTCTCGATGCCAGCCTCCTTGGCCTCCTTGTACTCGTTGACAGCCTTGGGAGACTCAGACAGCTTGAAAGTCTGGTTGTCTTGGAGGGTAGGCTTGACGTAGTGGTAGTTAGAGTCGAACCACTTGACCATTTCCAGAGAGGGGACATCAACGCCTTCCTTCTGGTGACCACGGCCCATGGCGAAGTATTGGTCAACGGGGTTCAGGTTGTTAACGGTGTAACGCTCGGGAACGGCCTGTAGAAAAGCAAATGTCAGTAAGATTGCATATATGTAAGAGTATGTGTAGCCTAAAAGCTAGAAGAGAATATTGGGCTGCTACTTACACCGAAGTCCTGAATGTGAGAAAGAACCTGGTCGTAGAGAGCAAAGTCGTTGCTAGGGATGATGTCGACGCCGGCATCCTTCTGGATTTTCCAGTGAGCCAGACGCAGACGCTTGGCCTCAGCCAGCAGATCGGCTTGGGAGATCTTGCCACCCCAGTCTATAGACGAAGAAAGTGTTAGCGTAGGTAGAGAGAAGGGGTAGCCATAGAACAGGATTATATTCTATAGTCTCTGCTAATATCCAGCGGCTTTAAACTTACAAGCTTCGGTGGCCTTCTTGAGGTCTCTCAGCACACCCATGCGGGGGAAACCTAGAACAGCGGACTGAACCATTGTTGCGGTTGTGTATATATGGAAAGGGAGGGGGAGAGAAAAGCGAAAGAGGGTTAGAAAAGATGATCTTTTCTGACGGCAAGACTTTTGATGTAAGAGTCCAAGGAACGATCAACGTGTGGACTAATAACAAGCTGTGATGGAGAGTCTTGATATCACAAAGTATAGGGAAAAGGGAGAGTGAGAGAGAGAAAGGGAAGGAGGGAGGGAAAGAAGAATTTCAGATGGAGGGACGGAGGGGCATGGTATAAGTACTTTTGAAGGAAGTAACTGAGAAGGAGGGGCAGCTAGCGTTTGTAGCTGGCCCTTTCCAAAATGGGACAACTATCTTTTTCGATTTTTCCCTTGAGAGGCTAAGCACAAAAGTAAAATTGTATCGTTCTAGACAAAAGACGAAGCTAGGAAGGAGTCAGATTGGCAAGGGCCCAATGACAGCTCTTGTGGCGGCTCATGGTCACCGTTTAGGTGGGGCTGTATTGGCAAGAATAAACGGCGATTGGTTGGAAGGCCAAGTCAAGCAAGCACGGCAGGAACGACAGGAGCCAGGACAGGAAAGCCCGGGCAAATGCGGCAGGGTGAAAAAGCCACCTATGTACCACAGTGCATCGAGATAGTGAGTAAATAGCCTAAGTTCAACGGAAGGTAGAAGACGAACTGGCGTTGTGGTAGGTGTAGAAAAGGGGGGGGGGGGGGGGGGGAAGACAAGAAGACAAGAAGACAAGCTTAGGCAAGAAGAAACCAAGGAGTCCGAAATGCAGCTACAAAGGCAAGGAGCAGGGAAGGCGAGGAAGGATGGTGCAATTGCAGTAGACGCGGATGGAATAGGGACAAGGAAAGGAAGAAGAAAAAGAGAAAACTACCAAGTCAAAGCCAACGCAACCTGCCGATAACGGTGGCTGTAGTGCGGGAGCGAAAACAAGCTCAGGACAGCGACCCGGTTGCTAGTGTATGGCGAAATTAGGTCGGCCCCGCAGCAGTTTTTTCTAGACAACGGGCGTTTTCCAAACACACTTTCTTGCTTGAAATTTTCACACTAATCTAATTTGCCTTGGGAAAATCTCTAATTCACTTTCATAAGAGCGTAAGAAACGCCAGCTTAATCCGACGAAGCTGTCAGGTTACAAGAATCAGGTTAGGTAGTTGTCGTAATACAATTGGCCAATTGACTGTGCCGTCATGCAAGGAAGGGGAAAAGAGAAAAGCTGTTGGACAAGATAGCGGGGTAAGTGAAGGTAGTAAGCTTTGTATCTCCACAGCCTGTCTGCGTATCAAGGTACTTTGGTTGATACCCACATCACATCACATCACAAGTATACAGTACACAGGAAAAAACAATACTAGCGCGATCGTGAGATTAACGACATAAATCTTAAAGATGACTCTAAGCTGAAGGATATGAAAAGGCGGAAAAGGAGAGCATTGGGGCATCACAAGGGCTATAAGAAAAGAGGTTGGGGTATTGCTAGCTAAACTGAGCTGGGGTTGTTTATTGGTGTCGGTGCCCTCAGCAAATACATCAGTAGGATGTTGCAGAATTGATTTGCGGTTGTTGAGATCGTGTGACTCTTTGAATGAAGGAAGGGGAACGAGAAAGGGGGCGGAGGGCAAGAGAAGGCTGGCGTTTTCTGGTTGAATCAAGGCGGGGCCAGAAAAAGGGGGGCTGAAAGAGGGGAAGAGGAGAGGGGAAGAGGGGAGGGGAGGGGAGGGGAGGGGAGGTGCGGTTGAGACTGATGGTGGGGGTTTTCCACACATGTAATCCAGGAATAAAGAGTGGCCGGTTCTATTAACACCAGCTGCTGTTAGCGATGGTGGTAGAGCAAATCACCTTGAACTCCCCCCAGTTCAGCGGCAGGCTTTTCGTGGTAGGAATACCGCAGGACAGCCTGAATCGGGCAGGGAGGGACAAAAAAGGAAGGAAGCTCTGGTGGAGAGCGACGCAAAGGAAAGAACAAACAAACTTGCCTTGGTTTTGGTCTCTTTGTTGGAGCTAGCCTAGGGCTATCTCTGATAAGGCAACCAATATCCAGGGCAACAACCAAAACACACGTAAAACCTGAGGAGGCAAAAAAAATAAGATGGCAGGCAGGGCGGATAGAGACTGAAAGTAGAAGGAGGAAAAAAGAAAGAACGGCCGCGACAAACAAAGGAAGGACCCCCTCCCGGTTTGGAGTCCGTGCTCGGAGCTATGGCTTTTTTCTTCTTTTGTTGGCGATTTCCACAAGTTGGTTGCCCAAAGGGTTTAGCCTCACTTATCTTTCATTTTTGCCCTGGCCCCAGTTTCGGTCGACATTTATCGTCTTTCAAGGCTCAGGCGTCTTTCCCGAGCACTCCAATCTTCTGGGCCAGGCTTACAATGGCCTTACACATGGCTTCAACGTCGGCTCTCGCGATGGGTATGCGGTGATCTCCACCCCATTCAATCAACTGAGCCGATCCCGGCTCTGAGTACAGATCTAGCAGTCGCTGATGCCGAACCAGCCCTGGGTCTTTTAGGCCGTGGATATGGATCGTTGGTATTCTAATCAAGTGGTCACTGCGTTCGAGCATCATACTATCTTCATCATCACTGGTAACGGGCTTGTCCGGCCATGCATTAAATGAAAACCCAAGCTTGTCAGCCGTGTCGATGCCGGGTGGGGCCTGAATTCTCATATCGAGGATGACTGGGGGCGCAGCACCGGCCATCAACACTCCGAAGCGAAAGTTCCACGGCGTGGCGGCACGCCCCAAGGTTTCTCGCAAGGCTTGCTGTGTGAACAGTATGCTACTGACCATTTTGGACCCCTGGCTGAAGCCAAACAGACCGACCCAAGGGCCCGTACCGGCATCAGTATCCATAGCTACCTGTAGGGCTTTCTGGATGCGGCTACACGCTTCGTGTGGGCTGATCTCTGGATGTTCGGGCAGCCAGCGAAGCCAGCGTCTGAACGGAGCATATTTGCCGTAGACCTCGAACACGCCATCGTGGGGCGGACATTCAAATGGGGCTTCCGCAAAAACTAGGCGGAAGTGAGCGGACAATATAGAGATAAAACAACGGGCCTGTATGCGGAAGACTTCAGCATTGCCGCCCCCACCATGCAGGAATAGGATGCGAGGCAGAGCCAGCTCGTGTGGGATTTCTTTGGCGGTAGTCATTGTAGACGAGAGAGGCTGTTGCTATGAAAGGTACGCGGGCGTTATTGCTATGCCTCCTCAGTACACCAGGTAGATTCTTTCGTAGGCCAAAGCTTATATTTCGTTGTTGTTAGGCTGGCTACTAGCTTGTTCGGGGGGTGGATCGGAGGAGATGTTGAAAGCGCGAGCTTTGCTGCCTTGCAACACGGGCTTTTTGATTAGCGAGCACTTCTTGATACGCAATGCGTGGAGATGAAGCCTAGTCAAGAGAAGATAACAGGCCAAGAAAGCATTGACAACAAGATCTGATCTGGGCGGTGACTGTTTGGCTGTCTTTTTGGATGTCCTTTCGCCTCACTTTGTGACTACCTTGGTTTTTAATTTCCTGCTGGCGGATGGGAGAAAAATGTCTTTGTGGCTGGGCTGGCTATTCAGGACAAAGGAAGTCCGGAGCTCGCCAATATAATGCCCGGTTGCTGTGGTTGTCAGATGATTTGAGGCGGCTCTGCTAACAAACTAGAAAGCAGACGAGGGATGCCCTATAGCCAAGCCCTGAAGCCGCCGGCAAGCCCGCTGTTGATGTATAACAGTGCCATTAAGTTGCCGGTAAACCCACTGTAAGTCACGACGAGCTCTATAGACTAGAATAACAACAGCTGTAATACAAAGCTTTCATTGGGTATCCATCTTTCATGTATGTAACCAGCCGGTTGACGCTACGCTACCATCTTCGGTTCCCCCCCTCCCCCTCCATGAAAAATGACCAAGAGTTTTATAAGCCATCATCCAAGCTCTAGGTTGCAAATATCATCCTGCCAACTTATATACCCCCAAGTCACCACGAAAGGTAGTCCATAATAGCATGACGGCCCAAAAGCACGGTACTGTAAGCTAGCATCAGCCCTAACCCTAACGCAACACTGACTCTGACTTTGCTGCCTAAGCACTGCCCTGCTTAATTAAAATGAAGGAGGCCGCTTGTTGGCCACGCCACATTCGGCGTCATCACAAGCCACAGCTATGTGAACGCATTTAGACGACGTCATGCGATTGCTTACGAGTGAGATATATAAGTGAAATAGGCACCACCTGGACCATGAAAACTTCTTTATTTGCAACCATTCATCTGCAACCCCACATTCAAGCAGCCCAATTTCAAAATGACTGATTTACATGCTTCTAAGGCCGCTGAAGCTGGCGTCCCTTATTACCCTCCCCCCCCAGGCCCCCCGGCCCAGCCACACGACCAGACTCAAGCTCCTGCTAAGTCTTCTTACCCGCCTATTCCTGCCTATGTTCCCGCAGAGGCTACGAAACAGGAAGCACTACAGAGCCATCCTCCTTATTCTAGCGATTTCAAAGCAGAACACAGCGCCCAAGTCCCAGTTTCTTCTACTGCTAGCCCTGCAACTTTCTCACACCCCAATGACAAGCCTCTTCCGGATTCTGAAGTGCCGCCTGTAACACCCATTGCTCACACAGATTCCGAAGCAGCTGCAGCAGCCAAAGGCTCTGCGTTCTCAAAATGGGGCAAGAAGCTGCAGCAGTACGGAGAGAAAGCGGCTTTGCCAATCAACAACCTTACTAATAAGATGGGCATGCAGAGCTTCCTGCCTATGACCATGGATAGGGAGTGTGATAAAGCCGCCGATATTATCACTAGCTTTACTAGTAAGTTGAACGCCCATCTGGCGCCACAATGTCCATATTCGCTGACACTCTCATAGAGGACGGAGTCGAGGTTGACAAGCCTGTCACCAGCCCGGATGGCAAGCACACCAAGGAAAAGAGTAAATCTATGATCAAGATCCCCCCCAAAGTCATTACCAACGCCGTTGGTATTGTGGTCTTTACTGCTGTGCGCGCTGGTTTTCAGATTGCAGGAACCACTGGCTCTGGAGTGCTAGTTGCCCGTCTGGCCGATGGCACCTGGGGCCCGCCATCTGGCGTGCAGGTGGCTTCGCTGGGAGGCGGCTTCCTTATGGGCGTTGAAGTGTACGACTGCGTGCTAGTTATCAACAACCCGGCTGCACTTGCTGCATTCCTGCGTACCCGCGTGAGCCTGGGCCCTGAGGTTGCTGTTGCTGCTGGTCCGTATGGCGTTGGAGGTGGTGCACATGTGGGAGCCGGTGCTGGATCACGCGGCGAAAAAGGGTCGGAACATTTGAATCCCGGTGTAAAGCATGCTGCTGCTGAAGAAAGCCCCAATCTGGCGGGCACCACTCCAGTGCCGCCTGTGGATATGCCCGCTGCAGGCACCACAGCAACTCCTTCCAGTGCAGCCACACTAAAGCCCACAGACAAAAAACACAAGCGGTCGAGTAGTGGCGCACTAAAGCCAGTTTTTTCGTATGTTAAAAGCAAGGGTTTCTATGTTGGAGCGCAAGTCGATGGCACGGTCATTGTTGAGCGCAAGGAAGCTAATGCAGCATTTTACGGCCGGCCAATTGGTGTGGAAAGAATCATTCGGGGCGAGGCCGAGGTGGAGACAGGAACAGTTACCACAGTCCAAAAGCTTGCTTGGCCTACAGGCGGACTAAGACTGCTAGAGGCACTCAACAAGGCCGACGCCAGTGCAATGACTGCAAGAACAACAGAAGCTACTGCAGCTTCAGCGCCGGTAGCAGGAGGAAGCTCACCCCCAGTGTTCCAAGATACGGGTGCGGCATATGCAAAGGACGAAAAGGTGCTGTACAACTAGAGGAGGAAAGGGCAGCGAGGTCTCGGAGTAAGGGCAACCGACATGTGTAGCATTAATTGCAATTGATAAAAAGCTTTCAGCCTACCCCAAGGTAGCACAAATCACCATATAGTAGCCGTTTTCTTGGCTCTATCTGTCTAGGGTCTATCTAGGGTTTAAAAATGGGCCAGAGGTACGGTACTAGTCCCGCCCCCACTTGTCTTCGTACCACCAATTAGCATTGAGCAGACGCAGACGAGACCACCAAGGGAGATGCAGCTCATCGTCATCGATAATTTTGTTTCCTTTTTCTCTAGTTTGTTCGTGACATTTGCGCGTATTTATGTTATTTGATTGAAATGCTTTGATCATGACCAGGTAAGAGAGCCACCGCTACTCAGGGGATAAAAAGTTTGTGGACAGTACAAAATCCGCTTGTGCCAGCCTTCTCCCTAAGCTAACTTTCTCGATTCGGCCTGATCTCTCTCATCGCAGCAATCTTAGCTCTCCAAATGCCCTCATTGTCCCGTTTCGTGCAGGCGCTACGGCGTCCTACTCCGATGCCATCTGCCAGTATATAAATACGCAATATGACCAGCACCCTGATATGTTTCGGAAGGATCTCCAAGCTATTGATGCACTACGTCGAGAGGCTGTGACAGTGCGTGAGCCTCATGTATCGGGAATCACCAAGCTACAGGCTTATGCCGCACAGATTGTGTGGATCGGGGGCAAGTTTCCGATTGATGTAAGTACGGCTAGCAAAATGAGCTGCGCATCCTCGACAGGCGGCAGCCCTTTGCGGTCTCCCCTTTTCTTCAAGCCATCTATCTCCCTCTTCAACCACCTCATCTAACAGTATGTCTCTCTTTTCTTTCTCTAGATCGGCGTCAACTTCCCCTGGTATCCGGCCTTTGGCTGCAACTCGGATCGGCCGGTGGTGCGCAACAACCTCAAATATGAACTTCTCAATGTCCTCTATAACCTTGCTGCTCTATACTGCCACCTTGCCGACTCAACCTCCCGGGGCACAGCTGAGGGCCTCAAAACTGCTGCCAGCTACTTTAGTCAGGCTGCCGGTGTTCTTGCGCATATGCGGACTGAGATTCTTCCTGGCCTTCGCATGTCTGACCCCCCAGAGGACATGGATAACGTGACTCTCGAAGCCTTGACACAGTTGTGTCTGGCCGAAGCCCAGGAATGCTTCTGGCAAAAGGCTGTGACAGATGGCTACAAAGACGCTGTCATCTCAAAGCTTGCAATCCGCGTGTCTGACCTGTACGGCGAGGCTGCCAGCGCCAGCATAAAAAGCAACGCCATCAGCTCGCAGTGGATCCATCATATGAGCGCAAAGCAGCACCATTTTGCAGCAGCAGCTCAGTACAGAATGGCTTGCGACTGCCTAGAAAAGCGGCGCTACGGCGAGGAAGTGGCTCGCTTAAAGGAAGCGCTGGCATGTGTGAACGACGGTTTGCGAGAAACAAAGGGCGGCTACGTCAGCAAGACAGTAACGCGGGATCTTAGCGGGCTCAAGGGCAGAATTGATGAGGACCTCAAGCGGGCGGAGAAAGACAACGACATCATCTACCTGCGTAAGTATTCAACTTCGGCCCTTTGTTAACAACAGACCCGTACTAACTCTCATGATATAGAACCCGTGCCGACCCGGATTGAACTGAAGCCTCTGGACCGTGTTAATATGGCAACGCTCAAATGCCCACAAGAGGTCTCAAGCCCATGCAATTTTCTCGGGGAAGATTCCGAGTTTGGGCCGCCGCTCTTTAGCAAGCTGGTTCCCTTTGCTGTTCATCTTGCCGTGTCAATCTACGAGGAACGCCGTGATCGGCTTGTCAATAACGACATCGTTCAGCCACTTGACCGCCTTTCTGAGGCCCTTAATGCAACCCTCGACTCGCTTGGGCTTCCCGGATCACTCCAAGCACTGGAAAAACCACTAGGACTCCCGCCGAGTCTCATCCAACGAGCCGAAGAAGTGCGGCAGGCTAACGCCCTACACCGCGTGGAAAATAGCTTCCGAGACATTGATAAGCTAGTCGCTGCAGACTTGAAGACTTTTGAAGAAGGCAAGCAAATTCTTATGCGCGAGGAGGAAGAGGACAAGCGCATGCGTAACACATACCGTGATATGTGGACACGGCCTGGTAGCCAGGAAGATGAACAAGGCAAAAAGCTGTGGACACAGATGAGTGAGATTGACAACTATTTCAAAATGAGCCTCCCCAGCGACAAGCTTGTGCGGTCCAAGTACGCCATGATCAAGCCACAGTTGCAGTTGCTTTCAGGCAGCGACCGTGCCCTGCTAGACTATGTGCCATCTAGCCGCCGGACCGACGTGCCTGAGGGTCTTCGAATGGTTCTAGCACGCTTGCGCAGCACTTACAACGACGTGCAAAGGCTCCAATCGCGGCGACGCAAAAAGATAGACATGATTCGCGAAAAGGCGCGGAGCGACAATGTGCGTAGTGCCATTAGCCGTGAGGCAACACGTCTTGAGCGGGCCTATCCAGGAGTCAGTCTTGATGCGGCTAGCTTTGACGAATGGTTGGAAAGCCGTCTGGACACCATGTACGAAGCAGAGCTAGCGGCCCTAGCAGCAGATGAGGACGAGCAGAATCACGTTCTAGGCGAGCTATCCCGTGTGCACCGCGAGTTTGAGAGCCAAAAGCGCGTTGTTGGGGATCGTGGTGGCCGCGAACGCGAAGAAGTCTTGCAGAAGTTGAACACGGCATATGACAAGTACAAGGAGATCTTGGAGAACGCGGAAGACGGCCGCAAGTTTTACAATGATCTGAGCAAGATTGTCGGTGCACGTTTCCGTGACTGTGCTAAAGTGTGGGCCAATAACCGACGGCTGGATGCACAGAGCCTTGAAGAGTAAGTCTAAGCGTGGAATGTAATGTTCTGCAACTTGCTAACCACTTAACCTGTTTCCTTTTTTATATATAGAGAGATTCTCCTACCTCCCCTTGAACGCACGAGGATTAGCTCCCCGCCAGCGCAGCTAGAGCAACAACAGCAATACCATACCCATACGAGGCAACAAAGCCATTCCCACTCCCATTCTCACTCCGTATCCACACCTGCATCACGTCGAGACTCAGGGCTAATTGCCGAGCCCGACATGGTACACGAAGTTTCGATTCTAGAGGGCCCGTCGTTTTTAATTTCGCAACAGCTCGAGGCCCAGCAGGACTCGGAGCCAGACCGTGAGCAGCATCAACATCAAAGTGAACACCCAGAGCAGCACAAGCCCGCGATATATCACGACTCTGCTCCTGTCTCACCGCCTGTCATCCGCCCTACGCCATCAGTGCCGCAGTCGCAGCCACAGTCACGGCCACAGTCGCAGCCACAATCGCCAGCGCAAGTGTTTGCTCCAAAACCCAGTCTCCCAGCCCCAGCCCCAACTCAAGCCCAGCCAACCCAGAACCAATCACAGCCACCCCCAGCTGCACCTGCTCCCCGCATCCCCTCAACCATCATGTGGACTCCCGATATGGGCATCAACTTCTCTAGTCTGCCGACACCACCCACCGCATCGCCAGCTCCCGGGGCCGCGGGTCAGCGACTTGGGCAAAAACAGGACGGGGCAAAAAGGACAGTATGGGATCCCAGTGCGGGGATTCGGTTTGGGTGAGGGTAGATACCGGATGAGTTGGGGCAACTGACAGCCCTTTAGCTATGAGTGTTTTAGTATGTATAGGGATCTAGTATTTAGACGTATAAATATAGGCTCGCGAAATAAAGAATGGTTTTCTTCTGCTCAGTATCAACACCGGGAAAACAAAAAAACAAACAACGGGTTCTCGAAGAAGATTCTGGTTCTAACTATGTACTAAAGTTATATACAAGACAATATGCGCCAGACCGGAAGGCTGGGGACAGTGCCGCCGCCGCCTCGATCTGAAAAAGAAAATAAATGATAGAAAAGAAGAAAAGAAGAGAACAAGTCTATCGCAGAATGGATCTAAAGCTCTAGTCCCTGGCAGAGTAGACACAAAAGGCACACGACCACAATCACAGACAGCACCATCGCACTCTCTCCCCAGCTCAGCATTACCTTTGTCTATGACTCGCTGGCCTTCTTCGTCGCCTTCGTCCGCAGCTTCATCAGTCCAAAGACCAGCGCATACGACGAGCAGACAAACAGCGCCACAATGCCGGTATCGCGCCATCCGTAGGAGAACTCCTTCAGGTTCAGAGTGTCGAGGTAATCATCACCCGAGCGGAACTGGCACACGCGGCAAGAATCGGTGGCATTAGGGTTCAGAAGATTGGCGCCACTGCCAGGGCCCTGCAAATAGCTCTGCAAAAATTCGGCACAGGTCTGGCCTGCGGACGCGGCCGAATCGGGCAGGTTGAAGATGGCCAGTTCGGATTCCTTGCACTTCACTACCTTGCCATCGAGAGCAAACACGGTCATGGAGCCGATCACATAATTGAACGGATCGAGATAGTACACCCAGTACCGCCAGAACTTCTGCAGCGACGAGTACGGCACAAGAACACCGCAGAAGTACACCATGTTACTGATAATGACAGGGTTAAGCAGCGAGGCAAAAACTGTGTTGGGTGCATAGGCAGCAATGAACTGGCCGATACCAGTGTAGAGGAACTCATAGAGAATCATGACCACAAACGTGCCACCAGCGCGGTTTGCGTCCGAGGGGAACCCGACAGTCCAGTAGAAGGTGACAAAGTACAAGAAGCCTGAGATAACCAGGTACGGAAGTTCCGAGATAATCAGCCCGGTCACAAAGGGAGCCCAGTGGTAGATCTTGGCCTTCTTCTCACGCACCTCGAAGATATCACGGCGACCAATGAAGAGCGGCTGCAGCTGGGCAATCACACCGGGCGCCACGAAGCAGAAGTTGAAGATGGCGAAGATGGCATTTTGCAGGTCAGCAGTGCTGTCACCAATTTTCCAGAATGTGAACCCGTTGAACAGACCAGACATCAGATGCAGCATGAACTTGTTCATGATGTAGTCAGTGTTGCGGTACAACGAGATGTTCATACGCCGCGTAACCAGGCGTGTCTGTGTCGACATTGAAACCGCGTATTCGTGGCCATCGTCAACCGTGCCAGGGGGCTTGGCAGAAGCCGTCTGGATCAGCGTGTTCAGTTTATCCATGGTAGCTACGCGCTCAGGCGATTCCAGCCACAGTTGGTGCCAGTCGTGACCATGACCCATACTACCTGAAACCACATCAATCATGAACTCAGCGGGGTTGGCACCAGGCGGGCAGTCGACTCCGTGACGGGTAAAGTATTCCACCATGGTAGCACCGTTGGGGCCGATGGGGCCCTGGTACACCGTCTTACCACCGCGCGTGAGAAGGAGGAGCGTGTCAAACTGGGCAAACAACTGGGCACTGGGCTGGTGGATAGTGCATAGAACGGCCTGGCCAGCAGCAGTCAGCTTGCGGAGGAAACGAAGTGTGTTGTAGGCGGACTGGCCATCAAGACCAGACGTTGGCTCATCGAGGAAGATCAGAATGCTCGGCTTGGCTACCAGCTCAACACCAATGCTAACACGCTTGCGCTGCTCAATCGACAGACCGGCGCCAGGCTCACCAATAAGGAAATGCTCAAGCTCACGCAGCTCCAGAAGATCCAGTACAGTATCAACATAGGCCAGCTTCTCGTGATCGGGCGTGTTGCGGTTCTGACGCATCAAAGCAGAAAATTCCAGAGCTTCACGGACAGTGGTTAGCGGCTCATGCACATCAAACTGCTCGCAGTAGCCGGCAGAGCGCTGGAAGGAGACAGGGAGTTCACGGCCGTCAACCAACACAGAACCTGTAATTATACCAGCGGTTTTACGCTGAGCCAAAACATCCATCAGAGTCGTCTTTCCAGCGCCACTAGTTCCCATAAGCGCACCAAGGGTTCCAGGCTCAACCCAGCCAGAAACCTTGTCTAGTAGCTGGCGCGGGCCATCAGGGGTGCTGACAGTGTACGACAGATCCTTCCAGGTAAAGACGGAGGTGTTGCGGAGGAGGTTTTCAGGGTCAGTGTCGGTAACATCGCCGCTAATCTGGCCGTCAACGACAGTCTCAGACTGGCTGTGGTCGCGCTGGGACTCCTTGTCATCGTTGGCGCCAGGAGAGTTATGAGGGCCATTTAGAGCAATCTTTTCACGCGGAATCAGATGAATACCACCGCTAATGTGCGACTTCCAGTTCATGGTGCAGTAAATAGTCATGCCAATGAAAAGAACACTCCAAGCCCAGAGAATACCAAAGTTGCGCCAGATGTTCTTGTGCTGGTACGACATGGCTGCCAAGTACTGGTCACCAGTAAGCGATGTTGAGCCAGCCTGAGCACCACGGATACCAGTACAAGAACCGACGTTAGTGCCGGCATACTCAGGACCAGAAGGGACTAGGTTTGTGCCAACACATTGAATAATGTCGCCATGAAGTTCATTAGCAAGGAGGGCTTCGAAGGAGTAGGACAGTGGGTTAATCCAATACATCCAGACGAACCAGGGGTGCATGTCTAGGTCAGGTGACTTTGGGTTAGTTCCAAAAGCGGCTTAGCGTAGTTGCTGACTAAGCAATGCAGGATAAGACAATCGGTTCGCAGTTACCAATGTCCCCACATTAAATGAGCAGCGAGGAGTTAAAAGTGGGACAAACTTACCAGGCTTGGGAATCATGAAACCAGCATATGTCGAGACCATGGATATAACAAAACCAGAAACCTTGGAAGCAGCATCAAAGGTAGGGAAGGCAGCACCACAGAACCGGAAGAAGGCGGTCATGCAAAAGGCAGTGACGTAAATTAAAGCCCAGTGGGTAAAGTATGCGCCCGCCGTATCTTTCAAGCCGGCCATGAAGTATACAATAATACTGAACGTTGTGACCTGCATGGCCATTACGGGGATATCAGCGATAATCTGCGCAATGCAGAAGGCGGCAGGATGGTACATGGCAAACTCCTTGTGCTTGGCCAAAATAGACCGGCCGGAAAAGGTGCTCAGAGTCTCGCCCATGCCCACAAGGCAGTGGTACAACATAGACCAGAAGAGCACACCGCCCTTGATGAAGAGACCACTGGAGTCCGACTTGGCATCATACCAGACGGATCCTGAAATCAGAGCTTGGACCAGCGTTGCACCATGCTTCATGATTAGACTTTGCTTGTCACCCCAAATCAGCTGCAGCTCGCGCTTGACCAGGGCCACAACCTGCTGCTTGAACGAAACTGTCAGGATAGAGTCAGCAGGCAGGCCACGCTTGGCCTTGCGTGCGATGACGTTCTCCCGGAATTTCGCCGTGTCGGCGCGTGCTGTCTCGCTGTCTGCAAAAGCATGCGCCTCGGCGTCCATGCGTTTCTTGAGATCGCTAGCAGCATAGATTCTAGCAAGCTCAGCGCTTGTGCGTGGGAAAGTAGCCTGGGCTTCTTTGCGAACCTTGCGCTCAGTCGGCACACTGACGCCAGTCAGGAAGTCGCCAATGTTGGCACCGTCAGCGCAGATAAAGCCCAAATTCTCCATGTAGGAGCGGGCATCGGAAGCAGGGCCGTAGTAGATGCTTTCGCCATGCTCTAAAACCAGGGTCTTGTCGAACAGGTCGAAAATACCGTTGCTAGCCTGGTACAGTGTGACAATGGTGGTCAGGCCGAGGATGTCGGTCATGGCACGCAGAGCCTTAATCAGGGCCAGGGCCGACGACGCGTCCAGACCACGGGTAGAGTTGTCCCAGCAGTACACGCTGGCGGAGGTTGTCAGAACCTCGGCGACCGAAACACGCTTACGCTGGCCACCGGACACACCGCGAATGTACTCGTTTCCGACAGCAGTGTTAATGGTGTCTTCGATGTCAAGAATGCGCAGCAGGTAGCGGCTAGCGATGTTGCGATCTTCAGCGCTGGACTCGGGCAGCTTCATACGATGAGCAAAGTCCATAGTCTGGGCAACAGTCAGCGAGGGGAAGAAGAGCTCGTCTTCAGTGTTCATGACGATCTCGCCACGGAACTTTTCGGCCTCCTTCTCGTCCATATTTCCAAAACGCACTTTGCCCTGGATATCGGAGTAGCCGTGGCGGCGATTTGCCAGCACGTTTAGCAGGGTAGTGCAGCCGGCGCCGGGCCGGCCTAGCACAAGAATCATCTCACCCGGCTTGACGCAGCCAGTGAGGTGCGAGAGAATGGTCTTTTGTTTGGCAGCCGGGCCGGATGGCTTGGGGGCTTTCTTGGGATAGAACTGAGAGAGGACATTTTCGCTGACTTGAACACCACCTGCAACACCGAGAACAGTGAGATCGACAAATGATACACCCAGGTTGCGAGGGCTTTCGGAGGCGAGGTACTCGCGGACAACAGTGGATTCAGATTCGGAGGGTGGTCTGTCCGGGGGAGACTTTTCGGCGTCAGCCATTGTAGCAAAGGGGAAGAGGGAGGGAGGTAGGTAGATAGATTATTAAGGGAAGAGGGTATGAAGAAAAGAGGCAGAGGAAGATATAAGAAAGAGGGAGTTGAGGAGAAAGTAAAGGGCTTCTCTGTCTGTGTTGAGGTCGATGATGCGACCGATAAAACACTGAGAAGGGAAAACTTGCTGCTAGAGAACAAGCAACAGAAAAGAAAGTGGGAGGACGAGGCAGATGTAGATATAAGCAGTCTGGTTCGTGAGCTATGCGTGTTTGATTTGTTATCAAAGCCGCAGCCCTTGGCCAGGAACAGGGACACAAAAGACCCCCCCCCCCCCCCCCCAGTTAAGTTTACAAGGGCACACTAAGAGCTAAAGCTTAGGCATGCCATGAAAGAGTTTGCAAATTGCCATCAAGACATGAGACACTGTGGATGGCCACGGAAGGAGAAGGAGAAGGAAAGCAGGCGTAATTAGCCTCCTTCTACGCCGATCCAGCCCGACGCCTCACTAATAGGGTGGGTATCTGAAGTCAGCATAGCTAAAGGCCAGCCAGAGGCCAGCCAGAAGCCAGCCAGAAACCAACTAGTTAGCAGCCAAAGCAGAGAACAGCCAGTAACTACACAAGCAGTATTAGGGACTGCAGAACTCCCAGGGCCTCAAAAAGGAAAAGACAAAAGACCAAAGAAAAAAGACCAAAGAAAAAAGAAAAACGGCTCGCTAAACCACATCCATTTCGATGCGCAGGCCCAATCTCAAGGCCGAGGGTTTTGTCATGTCGCTCTCTCGCCCTCTCGCCCTCGCGCCTACCCTCGATGAAGGCAGAAGCAGAGCTTAGACAGGATGGCTATAAGTCGGTAACGGCATTAAACATTAATAATTAATCAAGATATCTGAAAGGAGAGAAAAGAGGTAGCAAAAAGATCCCGGTTCAGGAAGACAGCGGCAGTCGGTGACCTTTTCTCCGTTGTACCGTACCTCATAGTCGGAATATCGGTGCCGATGCTTATAGTTGAGTTGAAGAGGGGGCTCAAAAATTTGCCTTGCTCAGTAATAGGGAAGGCGGTGAAGGAAACCCCGACGCGACCCCACTTCTGACGTTGATGACTATTCTGCCATGGGAGTAAAGGACAAGCAGAAGCAGAAGCAAAGCAGAAGCAAAGCACACGAGATTAACATTCGTCCACGCTCGCACTCTTTGGATCGTCCATGAGCAATCGCCCACCATCATATGTGGTTTTTGCTTTCTTCGCTCCTTTTTCTGCGACGGTTTTTTTTTTTTTTTGTTTTCTTTTTCTTTTGATGTCTTTCATGCGCTCCTGTGTTCCCTTTGCATGGGTATGCCTAAATAAAATGGCGTATTCGCTACTCGGCTCAGGGACATGCGCAAGTATCAACAAGCTGGGGGCCAGTTAAAAACTAAAATAAAATAAATAAATAATCAAAGTACATGAATAAGTACGTGAATAAGTACATCAATAAGTACATCAATAAGTACATCAATAAGTACGTGAATAAGTAAACTCAATTATCATCTACCACTATATTGGGGCTACAAAAGGCCCGGTCCGGAGACAAAGCTCATCCCAAACCCCTACTCTTTCCCGCAGGTAGCTAGCTAGCAGCTTGAGTAACGTGCACTAGGGTTGGTGCAAACTAGGACTGTATTCTTGAGCAAGTCCCCTCCCTTCTTATCTCCGACGTACTAACGCCTTGCATGATAATCTTCTCCATTGTAGCTGTAGCTTTAATGATGGGCGTCAAGCGATCATCGGCAAAGGAAGAATCGGGTAAGTCTGCCAAGTTGAGCCGCGTCCAACAAAGCCCACGCAAGCATTCCTCCGTCTTATCGTATCCCTATGCGGTGTCCACGTTGTCCCA
The DNA here is from genome assembly GCA_038407165.1 of Ceratocystis variospora. Classification (NCBI taxonomy): domain Eukaryota; kingdom Fungi; phylum Ascomycota; class Sordariomycetes; order Microascales; family Ceratocystidaceae; genus Ceratocystis; species Ceratocystis variospora. The sequence continues at coordinate 1,480 of JAXHKN010000087.1, read as the reverse complement.
GTTGAAGTTGGTTTTCTGTTCGTATTGTCTTCTCTTGGTTCTCCAACCTCGTTGGTTTCCATTCTGTTTGCGTGACTAGCCAGCCTCCTGGAATATGACCCATTCAATGCCTCCAGCACATCGTGAAGTACGTGGAGCGTCGTTTGATCTTGGTGATTCCAGTAGACGCTAAATATATTCAACTTCCCACAAAGTACGTGGATTTTCCCTTCCATTTGTCATCGGCACGCTGCTAAAAACACCGACGTGACTGTAGTCAGGGAGGGGGGGTGTGGCTCTCTTCTTTTAGAAGGGCCCTAGAAGGTCGAGCAAGCGCTACTAGCTTGATAGCCCTTAGCACAAGGCTCGACCCAGTCCATGGAAAATCGGAGCTTTAGCCACCGTTCTGCACTAAAGGGATTCTTTTGCTGATATATATTCGCCGTTCTAGGATTAGTGACATATGTGTGTTTTTCCATTCCCTTCCCTCCTCTCGGTTTCAAGATCCGCCGATGACAGCTAGGAGAAGAACATAAGCTATTTATTGTTGATGGAGATAAGAGAAAGCTTGTAGGCATTGGAGGAGCTTGTTGCCGCTGCTGGTGCTGGTGCTGGAGACCCAACAGGCTAAGCTAGTTAGGCAAGTCGGCCAGTCGGCCAGTCGGCAGTACAGTTTAATCTTTTTTTCTTTTCTTTACATCTTTTTATTCATTTACTTTCCCATCTGAGGCTGATGCTCACACGGATTAAACTCGTACCAATACTAATCCTGAAACTCACAAGGACGCCGCAGAACAAAGTCTCACTGGCGTCTGCTTTGTAATTGTCCACCAAATATCGTCATTGGCGCAAACAAACAACGGCAACAGGCAAGACGCGGGTGTATAGTGCTTCCGCGTCACGTGGCCCAGACACAGGATAATGGAAATCCTGTTATGTGTTGAATATCGTACTTGTACGCTCTCACACAACATATTGTGGAACTGTATTCCAGCGGTCGAAAGAACGCGACGTAGACGCAATACTGATTCTTTGATCCAATTCGGCCCAGAGATACGCCGCATGCTAACAGGAATCACAAAAAACAGGCACTTTTCGTCCGCCCCCACCTCCCCTCCCCGGATCACAAATGAATACCGATGTTTGAGGCGGAGTTTGCTTATCAGATGCATAAAAAGCCCCCCGGATACCACCGGCAAACCAAGTCCGGAAAGGTAGGGGCGTGTCTTGCTTTGTCCCATCAGTGTTCTTGTCAAATCATCAGGGCCAAATTTGGGGGCGGCGGCTAGCTATGAATGCAAGGCTTCGGGGCACATACACTTTGGCTGTTTCTGGTTTTGCGATCCGTGAAGAAAAGAAAAAAACTCAGCGGCCAAACAACGAATCATGATTTCCGCTGACCGTAAACCCGGAAGGGGTTTCCTCATTATCGGTATTTACTGGCCGCGCAGAGCTGAAAGTCGTCTTCCAACCCCCCCCCCCCCCCCCCCCCCCCTCCCCC
>JAXHKN010000086.1:0-65319 GCA_038407165.1 Ceratocystis variospora | reverse complement strand
AAAAAAAACAAAAAAAAAAAAAAAAAAAAAAAAAAAAAAAAAAAAAAAAAAAAAAAAGTAAAAAATAAATGAGGGGCAAGTCGCCAGGGTTTGTTGAGCAAGTAGAGAGCTCCTCCTTCGGCAACAATCTCTTTAGGGTTTGAACTTCTCGGAGCTGAAAGTCGCCCACGAGGTGACTCTGAATAGCGAATTTGTTGCAATTTTCTATCCAGTTTCTTCAGCTGACTCCTAGACGCCCAGAAAAGTCCGAAAAAGGCAACAATTCAGGGCAGCAACAGTATAAACACTGGGGAACAAAGACGAGGGGTCCTGTTTTACGTACAGTTTTTAGTCAGGGCAGTAGCGAGCCTGACAGGCGAATGTCGACTCGCGGCAACAGAGAAGCTCATTGTTGAAGATGGATGGTGAGACTGAGAGAGGAAGACGAGAAAAAAAGGGAAAAATCTGAACGAAAGAATGCAGAATTGTAGGGTGGGTGCTAGTACGGAAAAGGCAGTATCAACAATACTAGCAGCCAAATAAAAGGAGGGAAAGGAAAAGAAAATAGATCGAAGACGACAATCATAAAGGGGACAAAAATAGCACGAAGAGGAAGAAGAAGGGAAAAAAATCTCGGCGGCTGTTGAGGAGATAGCGGAACGGGGGGACCAAAGATAGCCAGGTCTTTCTTCTATCCCTAATAGTTCATTATCAGGCTTTTCTTTTTCTCCCTCAGTGCAGTGCCAGACCAGGTTAAGACTTAGTGTCTCCTTCAGACTCTTTCTTCGTTGTGATAAGTACCTTGGAAAAATAGGGTATAAAAAACTTTGTTCCCCTGCGTCTTCACTGCAATTTGTGCGGACTTTGCTTCCCGTCCCTTGCCTTATGCTGTTCTTTTGACAATTAAGAAGAGAACATCACTGTTATTCTTCTGCATAACCCAGCAGCTGTATAGCAAGAGAACACCGCAGCCAAAGTTATCTAACCAAAGCTTTATTCTGCTACTAGCAATTGATCTTAAGCCGTCTATCCTAAGTCTTGGAGGGGCTCAGTTTTTGCCTGTATTCTTTTCCCAAGTCCACGACGAGATCTGTGCAACCACAAACCCTACTACACATAACCCTTGATTTATTCCGGGATGAAACTATTCACCCGGAAATCAGCCGACGCAACCTCATTCATCCCAAGAAGCCGCAAACTTCTTTGCAGACCTCAATGGCCAGCCTTTTGACACCTTGACGACCCCCAAACTTTGCGATACAACACGGAAGCCGGAATCTTAGCCCGGGCTTTTTTTGTGCTGTTAAGATGGCTAAGAAAGGTAAGTTTCTAACATGGGATTGTATACCATCTGATGCTGTCTGTTTGCTGTTTGCTCTTGTCTAGCTAAGGCTAGGCATGGAAACGTCTTTCGCCAACAGCCGGGACGAGTCATTGTCCAGACAGCGCGCATGTCGCTGAGGTAGCCTATTGCTGTAACACTGAAGCCCCCTGCTAACTCTTTTCTTCTGATGTACAGTGAAAGCCCGCATCATCCCTGTGCGGCTGGTCTCCATGGCCCTGACCGGCTTCTTCTACACCTTCCGTCGGCCTCGCCAGGCTCGGCCCATGAGCATGATGAAATACGATCCCATTGGTGCGTAGCCTTGGCTTTGGGCTTAAGCCCTTGACCTATTCCAGCTGGAGGCTTAGTAGTGCCAGGTCTTGAGCCTTGTAGCCTTGTAGTCTTCCTTGCTAACCAGCTCTCTATGCGAATATAGTGCGGAAACATGTCCTATTCCTAGAGTCCAAAAAGAGGATAAAATAAACGTCTTTATTCTTGTTTTGGCTCTATAACCTTTCCCCATCCAGGCAGCATTGGTGTCTCTTGCTTTCTTTTTGTCCGAATTCCCTTCTTCTCACTCCTATACAACTCTGTCTTCATATCATCCTAACCTCCTTTTCCTCCCGCTTCTTCTAGAAATGGGCTGTACAACATCCTTATTCCACATGCACATGCACATGCACTACAGGCACAAAGTCGCACATGGGCAGTATCTTGATATTCATTTATTAATATTGAATGCATATTAGTTGTTCTTAGATTATGTACTAGTATGAGCAAAACAAATCCATTTCATGGCCTTCAACTCATTGATGATCCTCGCTTTTTCTCGTCATGGTTTGTCCCATATCCATGTGTTACGATCACTTCATAATCTTGCCCGACAAGCTCCGTGAGCGCAGAATGTTCTTGAAGTACCCGGACCTGGTACCCGAGGAGCTTGCTGGTGGTGAAACATGATCGTTCCTGGAACTCTTAGTAGTCCCATCGAGTTGCTCATCTTCTCTAGGCCTCTTCCGACCTCTGTTCCTATTCTGATTATCTAAATCAGAACTAGAACTCGAGGAAGTAAAGACGCCTTTCGAGACCGTAAGAGAGCGGCGAATCTCATCTGTCGTTGATATTCCTGAAGATGCAGCACAAGTAGAGGCAGAAGTGGTAGCAGTAGCTAATGTTGATGCAGACACGCCAGCAGAGCCATAGTTTACCAAGTTGGAACCCATGACTGGTCTGTTATATTGGCTGCGTAAAGAATCACGCAGTTGGGTCTGCCGATCAGCACCTGCATCAACCGCTGTTTCCGAGTCGCTGAAAGTAATACCGGCCGTGGACCCCATAGCGCTCGCCTCGTTGGAACGGAACTTCAAAATAGAAGTTGGGGCTGCAGCTGTTCGTCGAGCAACCTTTTCCTCCTCGATTGTAGGCGCTATTGGTGGGTCCACTTCGCCGGGGCTCTTGATGACGATTCGTCGTAGCCGGCTGAGTTCTTCGTGCTCTATTGCACTCTGCGATAGGGTTCGAGGTGGTATATCCGAACACCCACCTTGTTCTACTACACGCTTAGGATCTTGTGCGTCTAGAGAATCAAGGATGTCTTGGATGTCGATATCTGGGAACACCTCTTCACCCATATCGAGCTTAGAATCACCAGCAGAGAGAGGGCGTGTTATCTCGGTTACCTCTCCGGCCACATCGTCATCCTTGGAAGGCTCATTTTTCTCTTGCGCTGTGGGATCAGACTTGAGCTTCCAAAGAGCTTCTAACTGCGAACACATGGTGCCAACACTGGATACTCCAATATTTCTTAGCCCCTCTTGCAAGCCAATAAGCGATTGCTTATGACTCTCCCATTCCCGAAGGGCCTCGTGGGCATTCTGAAGCATGGTCTCGTACTTTCTGAGCTTACCTTTAAGATTTTCCACGCGTTGGTTCGAGAAGTTCAACTCTTGATTCAACTGGGCAATCTTATCGGTGTCAAGCTCATATGCTTGAGTACCAAACTTCTCCTTCTCTTCGCTGGGACTAGGTGCTGCCTCTTCGAGAGCCTTTTCGGCGGCCAAAATCTTTTGCTCTTGAGCAATCAAAGTGGCCTGCAAGTCCAGGCCAACCTTTTCTCGCTCGCGAAGGTCAAACTCAAGCTGCAACTGGCTCGATATGCATCTCATCAGTTGGTGCTGCAGAACCTCGGTAGTCTTGCTTTGCTCCTCTGCTAAATTAGCTTTTGCAGCACGCAAACTATCCACAGTTTCACGCAGAGTATGATTCTCATGCTTGAGTTGACTGGCTTCACTGATTCTCTGAAGAGCAGATTCAAGACGGCATGACTTGATGGCAAGTTCCTTTTCGGTTTCATGCTGAGCGCGTCGAGATTCTGCCAGAGTACTCTGAAGCTCTTTAAGATTGTCAGCCAGCTTCTCCTCCGTACGCGATCGGGTAATGGTCTCATTTAAACAATCCTTGTGATCTTGAATCAGTTCCGACACACTACGAATCTGGTCTTGAAAGATACTTTGCAGGTAACGCTCTGCTTCAGCCTGGTGGCTACCAGCTGTTTTCGAGACAGTATCAGACAAGGACATTAGGATGCTTCATGATGCTGGTTAGTATATAGTCTCGTATCTAACATGCGGATAATAATAACAGGGTAACTTACTCGTTCTCAGTGTGCTTGCACAAGTCTTTGAACTGTTCAAGATACTCCTGTAGGAGACCATTGCGATCGACGTCGGTCTTCCGATCCTGTACTGACAACAGGATTGAGTTCAACCTAAATAATAGAATTAGCGAACATCCCTGAATCGTCAATCACGTATTGGAACTTACTTTTCAGACAAGTCGTTATGAGCACTAGGCCCTGACTCAATCCTCTCCAGGACGAGGGTCAAATGACCCAAAATTTGATTCATGCGGTGGTCAAGATTTTCGTTCTGTTCCTTGATAGATTTATCTTCTTCTGCCTTTTGAACAAGTTGGGAGATGTGTGATTCATAAGAAGAAATTTCTTTGTCTTTTGCTCTGATCTCATTCTTAAGCTCACTGGTCCGGTTCTCGTCTTTAGTTTTTTTTGTTAGTCAAGACTCAAATCATCCGATGTACTAGACAACTCACATTGGCATTTTAGTGCTTTTAGCTCTTGCTCTTTCTGCTCTAACTCCCTGTCGCTGTTTTCTTTGGCTCTCTCAGCTTTGGCCAGTGCAATCTGATGTTCGGCTAGCTGATTGCTGCAATCATCGTAGGCCTCAATTGCGCGCAAACACCCAGTGGGCATATCTTCAATGTCTTCCTTGACTCCGACGTGATCAAGGAGCTGGCTTAATTGGTCCATGGTGGTTTTGGAATCCTGTTCAGACTGAATTATAATGGCGTTTTTCTTCTTCATCTCCTCTTCCAACTGCGCCACCTTCTCTTTCAGATCATTGTTGTGGTCTAGATGAAGCCTTTTTTCCATCTCGAGTTCACTGATCTGATCTTCATTGTCTTTCAGAATAGCACGCGAATCACCTAGCTCACGTTCTAGCCCGTTTATCTTTTTCTCAAATGTGTCAATCATTTCGTTAAACTTTGCGCGTTGATAGTTATTATGCTCGGCCCAAGCGTTCAGAGTAGATGCGACATTTTGAAGCTGCTTCTCGTCATCGGACTTGGAAAACAAGTCTCGAGAGATGTTCACGCGCCGGCGAGAGATATTAGATGCACGGGATGATGACCGGGGAGGGAACTTGCATGTAGATACTTTACTTTCCTTCCTTCCTGAGCTAGGAGCAGCAGAACGCCGTTTGGCTTTTGATACATGGCCAGACTCAACAGCCTTTCGAGAATGGACGTCAAGGAGCTGCCTCGGCTTGCATGGTGATGCTGTCTCAAGGTCCCCGACAATAGAAGGTGATTGACAATTGGAAAAGGGTCTGGATGAGATAGCTGTTTTCCCTCCATCGTCTACCGGCACAATGAAAGCTGGTGACATAGTGGGAAGCTGGGTCATCTTCCCAGGTGACCGGGATTCAGAGGCCATAGCTCTAAATGGCGGTAGGGGAGACTTGCCAGCGTCAGCAAAAGGGAAGCAAGCCCCGTTGTTATCTCTGGTAATCAAGCCTTTGCTCGGAATTTCTAGACACGACAGTGAATCTGAATCTGCCAAACTGTAACTTTTGTCATGGGTTGGAATTGCATCAGAAGCTTGTCGGCTATTGGCTTTGTTCAAGGTATCCAAGTTAAGTACAGTAGGCAATTTAGATGGACTGGTCTTAGTCAAAGAGCTAGTAGCAGCGATCGTAGGGGTTGGCTCTTTGCTTGCTGAGGCTCCGCTATCAAACATAATAGGTGGACGTCTGCCAGGCCTTTCGCCGAACTTGCCAGCAACATTAGCAGCCTTCCGGAAGGTAAATGCGGGGGGCAGTTTATCATCATTCTTAGAGGAAGAACCCTATTAGACATTGCTTATTAGCAAAGATGAATCACAGGTTACAACATGGGAAGACCTACCTTGGAAGCACCTGTGTTGCTACCAGTGTCTGATTGATGGGCAACCATGTTCTCGAAAATGCTGTTCATAATGGCGACAGAGTGGCGATGTGATAGCTTGTTGATGATTGAGCTTAGACGTTGTTGAATGGAGGAAAAGTAAAAGATGTCTTGAGAATTGCACTTGGAAGCCCTTTAAACCCTTTGAGCAAAGAGTCTTCGTGGCCTTTTCTTGGCTGGGCCATGGTAGTTGCCATGAAAAGGACCTCCATTTTCCATGATATACTTGAATGGGAAGCCACATTCGTATGTGCCTCCTAAGTTGACGGAACACGACAACATCATCTACGTTCGTTTGTAGTTATTGTGAGGAGCCACGACTTAAACCCCGTTTTTAGATGACGCATTTCCGTGTGTCTAGAAGGAAGCTTCCTAATCCATTATTGGCTATCTCCAGCCATTCTTAGAATCTCATAGCACACGCAATCTCTATCTTCCTTGTACAACATGGTCTTGCAGTGCGTGGCTCAAAGCCTCGACCCCACTTTGCTCGCCCTTAGGCTTTACGGCTATTTTCCCTCTCAACATAAACCATTGTACTCTCCTTGATCTAGCTCATATCCTAATCTCCACTAATCCCATCACCATATCCGCCATAATGACCAGCTCTCTTGTCTTCGAGTACTTTCTGTTTGAATTCCTAGAGCCTGCTGGCTCTAGCCTTGGTTATGCCCCCCCTGAGAGCGTGATCACCATTCTGCATGATATCGCCGCCCAGCCAGAAGTTGATAATGGCGCTGTTTACCTCGGACAATACCTCGAGTCGCCATCGACATGGCTACTTATCGTGCCCTGGACCTCTCAGGACGCATATGCAGAATTCAAGAAGTCGTCGCGCTATGCGCCTATTGCCGAGCCTTTGGCAAGCAAGGTCCAGGCCCTGAAGTTCTACATGACTTCTCTCGGTCCAAATGCCTACCCGGCGTTAGAATCCAAATGCACGGAGCTCTTGACTGCGTACGGCGTTGATACAGATTATGTTGACAACGGCCGCGAGTTCCTGGACAGAATGGAGGCTTACGGCATGGATGGCTATCATGGTGGTGCTATTGGAAAAACACTAGATCTCGTTACTCAGGCCGAGGAGGAAAAGGCACAGGCAGCTTGTTTTGTCTTGGGATGGGAGAGCAAAGAAGCCCATCTAGATAACAAAGCAAAGACGGGGAATCGTAAGTTGTACTTCTCGTGCAAGGAACAAAAAACCCTCAAAATGGTGCTCCTGAATTCTTTTTGTGTATATAAACTAACTAACTACGTGCAGCCATCATTGCCAATCTCAGCCTCATCAAAGAGGGCGTAAGGACTCTTGTAATGGTACATCAACTCCATCTCTACTACACTACGAAACGCACATTCATTCAATCGTTAAACACGGCTTGCTGACACCATATAGTACCACGTTAATTTCACCAAATATACAAAGAAGACGCTTTAAACTGCAGGAGGCAAGACAGTGCATAGTGTCTTTTATGCTCTCAAACAGACACAAAGGTACTTGTAGCCACTAGGCCAGGGTATAACGGATTTGTTGTAACTTGGCACTACTCCGTCGACCGGATGCTTGCATCATTGTTAGGTCAGCCAGCCAAATATAAACATGATTTACTTTACCTGACATTCTTTTTGGGTCTCCCTCTGTGAAAATTACAAATAAGCCAAAAACAAAAGAGTGACCAGTTGCTTTGTTCGCCTTACATCTATAACCTGCTTCGATAGCATATCAGTGACAACTCTAGCATCCCTATGCGCCTTACCTACACAAATACGCGCACTATCTATTACCTCTCGGCATCGTAAAAGAAAGGCTGTGCTATAGCGTCATTAGCAGTGAGTAATCAGTAAACCGGGTGGGGGAGCCTTAGGCCGCATGGCTTAAACAGGCTGCTGGGGAGGCCAGACGCAGCTGCGTGCAGCCGATCTGGTATTGAAAAAGAAAAACAGGGAATGGCCTTCCATGTCCAAGTGATGAAGTGACTGAGTGGTAGTAGTAGCAGTGAGGTTTTGTGTGGCGGGTTGCTTTCATAGATAGATGTTGTATGTGCGTGCTGGGCGAGATCATGGTATTGTGATATTGTGTTTTAAAGGCGATGAGAAGAAGAGATAGAACGAATGGTAGAATATGGTAAGATGCTGGCACATGGAGCTTTGTAGTGGGAATGTTTCAAGAGTAAGAAAAAACTCATTGTCGGGCAGTTTACAAGGGCTTATATAGATGTTCATTGGCCTGCCAGATGAACCACCATATAGTAGTGTATAAGTATGGCAAGCAGGGAGACAGTTACACGGAGAAGAGTAAAGAAAAAGTCTTGGGACGGAAGACATGTAGAATGATGGCCAAGAATGTTTTGTTGTAAGGGAATTAAAGATGCGAGGTCAAGTGCTTGAGAGAGAACGAGAACGGAGAGAAAACAAAACAGAGACGGAAAAGAAAAGGAGAGTAAAAAAGGACAAATACAATACCATGCGCACCCGCCACAGCCTCGTTTAATAGCCATCAAAACAGAGAGAGGGCAAAGGCTAGCGAATGCAAAAGCCAGCGACATATAAGCCCAGTACATGCCAAAGAGACAGAGAGGAGCGGGAATAAAGAGGCATGATGTAATAGAACAAAGGCACGACGAAATGTAGGACAACGAGAAAAGGCAAACAAGAAGGCAACGTAGACAAGGAAGAGCAACCACAAGAGACGACTGGTGAAGAGAGAAAGGGGAGTAAGAAAGGGAAAGGGAAAGAAGAATAAGAAACGAAAAAAAGACATCACATGAGCCCCAATATCATATCCTTCCCTGGCTAATTGTTAACAAAAAGGGAGCCCTTGGCCATGCATGTTCTCATATGGGACAAGCATAATGCCAAGTAGCAGCCGGAAGATAACCAAACCTCTGGTTGCCACCTGTTGGTTATCACGCCTTGCCTCACACCATCCTTTTTTTTTCAGGAGAAAAAAAAAGATTTACCTTGTTAAATGAAGCCCCCCAAACTTGGTCTTAAGAAGCAATCGAGTCTCGTGGAGCGAGCACCCAGGAGAATACACAACAGCATATTCTCAGCCCAGTAAGCTCCACTGAAATACGAAGCAGATTAGAGTCCATAGTTGACGCACATGTCAAGCCCGGCCGGAGAAAGATGTTGCTTCGTTCTCTCATCGGGTCCGATCAGGGCTTGCCTCCTGGTTGGATGCTTCAAGCACCATACAGCAAGAAAGTAGAAGAAAAAAAAGAACAACGAGACCAGAAAAGCGCAAAAAAAAAGGAGAAAAAAAGAAAGACAAGACGAACAAAAAACGCCTGAACCCCCAAAAGTCGGTAAAAAAAATTACGAGTTTTTTACAATTGGCAGATTTAGGCGCGGTGTTTCTCGGATTCTGTTAAAGAGAGGGAAAATGTTAGTAAAAGAGACACATAGAGGCAAGCATATTTTGCAAGAAAGCGACATGAATATTCTTACCCAGTCTAGAGTACAGCATGTACAGAGCCATGCGGTTGCACTCCTCGGTACCAGTAATAGTAACAAGGCGTTCGTTGTTGTTATCCTGAGGCTCATTGATCTTGATCACACTGCCACTGATCTGGCGTATCTCATTAATCTTAGATCCGCCCTTGCCAATGATTGCACCGACCATGTCGTTAGGGATGAAGATTTGCTGAGTAACAGTAGCACCACCAGCACCACCAGGCATGGCACCATGCATAGGCGGTTGGCCAGTACCAGGACCGGTGGGAATGGGGTGAGCAGCATGTGGGGCAGGGGCATGCGGGATGTGCGGAGCAGTGCCACCATACGACGCATTAGGCTGTTGGCCATAGTGCATAGGCATAGCCGGGTTAGGCGCAGGGGCATGAGGATGGAACTGCTGAGGGTAGCTGGGCATGGCCATTTGTTGGGTGCGGGCATCGTTTCTGCGGCCATAGCCTTCGCGATTGCCGAAGTTGCCGTTGGCGGGTTGCGGGTTGTAAGGAACGACCTGCATACCGCCGGGAACAGCACCAGTAGGACCACCACTCCGAGTAGCATAAGCAGAAGCAGACGGTCCGCCAAAGCGCTCCTTGAGCTGCTCAAGAAGCGTACTGCCCACGTAGTAGGTAGCAATATGGACAGCATCGGCAACGCCCATTACAACCAGAGAACGCTCAGTAGAAAGAGGTAGGCAAGAGTCTGAAGCATTGAGGCGGGCGCCAGAAGCTTCCTGGATCTCACGAATGCGAGAGCCACCTTTTCCAATGATGGAACCGATCAAGACATGGGGAATCAGGAGGCGAAGAGGGTAGGTCTTGGACTGGGCGGTTGAGGGCTCAGTCAGGTTTTCATTGTTGAGGGTACGGATAATAAGACCAAAAGCCTGCGATTAGATTAGTATAAGATGATCTTTTTATGAGAGAAGTGGGAGTTATTTGCGGAATCTTGTCTCGACAAAATAATCACATACCTTGGCAACAGCATCAACCACACCACTAACGGTTAGAATGCGCTCAACAGCGCCCTTCTGGTAGTCACTGACAGTGCACTTGGCACCAGACATTTTGCGAATATGGGACACATTCTCACCACCCTTGCCGATTATCGTGGCAGCCTCGGGGCTGGAGATGACAGCACGGATGTGGATCCAGGCAGCCTCGTCAGCAGCAGCGTTACTGTTATCCTTTTCGCTAGAATCTTCCTTGTTGCTGCTCTTTTCTTCCGAGGTAGAAGGTACCGAAACAGCTTCAGGCTTTGTCACCTCAACACCATCTTCATTTTTAATAACCTTGTCAATAGCAAGGCGCTTTGCGTCAGGCTGATCGCCAGAGCGCATAGGAGATGAGGCATCTTCGAGGGGGCGCTTAGCCGATTGGGTGGGAGGAGGAGGAGAGGCTGACATTGTGATAGTTTTTTGTTTTTTTTTAAGAGGGAATGGATTGATCAGATGAGAACAAATGGGAGTCAGGTTGTTTTTGTTATCGAACGCGATAAAAGAACGTTGAAGGTCAATGGAGATAAAAGCTCTCTATTTTTGATGTTCGTCTTCTAGTAAGAACTGCTGTTTGTTTAAATACACCTGAGTCTACTTCGGGAGGAACGAGGTGCAATGGCGCGTTATGGTGTTGTCGCAAACAAAGAGAAGGGTCTGCCAAGGTCGGGTTTGGGGCAGGCAGGCAGGCAAAGGGTGATGCAGAGTGCAGTTCGTGTTCTCGAGAGGATGGGGGAAAGAAGGGAGAAAAACAGGGGAAGCCCTTAGTAAATATCCTTCGTGAGTTGATCCAGAGATGAAATTGAAAATGTGCAGCAAAGTCAAAGGTTGATGGCTGATGATTGTGTTGGAAATGAGAAGGAAAAGGAAAAAGAAGATGAAGGAGGAAAAGCGGGAGGCGGATTAATTTTCGCAGGACGTGAAGGAGGGAGAAAAAAAAATAAGTGGAAGGCGCAACCCGTTTGTGCTGACAGAAAGGGCAGGAGGGAAAAGGGCAAGAGAGACAGAAACAGAAAAAGTGCTGTCAGATCAAACCTTGAGTCGGAAAAAAATAAAGAGGAAAATAGGAAGTAAACAAGTTAAGAGTTTAGTACTTGGTACTTTATACAAGATGATTATTAAAGGGCACGTAGCAGCTCAAGTTTCAAGAAAGCTGCACCAAAAAGCTTGAATTATCTCAGGGGATACAGGAAAAAGTTGTTGAAGGTTTTGTTTCTTGTCAACGAGCCGAGCAAAAGTCAACGGGAAAAAGCCAGGGTTTGCAAAAAAGGGAAGGCGCGGCAAGGACACCTAGAGAAAGCAAACAGGGGCTGGGTCCCAAAGAGGGGTTGCCCCAAGTATTGGGCGGTACCGTGCGAAGACTATGCAAAATTCCAAGAGAGCCCCATGCCTGGGCCTCAAAAACAGAGCTCCAGGGGCTCTTAGTTCCCTATTTCGGCTACCAACTCCAGAAAGAGTGCTACATAAAGTGTACCTTGGTACAGTGTATCTTTCTGTTCTAGCACTAATGTTACACACAAACCGGTCGCGACAACACGAGTCCTCACATCGTTACCTGTCTGGACTCCAATACAATGTCACATTCAACATCTGTAGAAGATTAACAGAGAGAACAGGACACTACCCTGCAGACAACATTGAGCCAGGAGAAAATCCGTAACATCAAAATACATGTTATGCAGACATGTGGTCTATAACCCTAAAACAACAATAATGCGCCTCCAAATTTTTGGTGGCAATAGTCTTCATCTGTGATCACTAATAAATTTAGGCCTAAGCTTTTGTACAGTGTTATTTTGGGTGCAAATTTCCCCTCCATTAGAAAACCAGATATAGCATGCAATGTTTAAGAGGAAATAATGCTGATGTCATGCAGTCGACTGAAGTTTGATTCGCGTTGTACATGATCACTGAGTATTTAACCATTGTTTAGCCGTCTGACGTTCAACCTGCAGTTCCAAGATGTTCAATCCAATTTTGATCGTGGACTGTATGAGTTATTTCTGATGTAAACAAAGTATTACCATTCCATAGCAACTATGGATAGTGAGAAAACCCATCAGCGCAATCTGCAGGCCTCTATTCGCGAGCTTGAACGCGTAATATCCGAGGAGCAGGATGAACTTGCCAAGGTGAAATGCTGCTCCAAGATGCCCCTATTATATGCTTGATTGGCTAACAAACGTTATATAGCTTCTTTCTAATGGCAAAGGCACTATTCCAAACAGCCAGTCAGCCACGGAAACTTTATCAATACTGACTGATGCATACAAAAAAATGGCAGAGTCCGAACCCTATCTACCATTCTCTGACTCTGTTCTTCCGGCTCTGCTTGCTCTGAGGACAACCCACCAAGGAGTCCAAGATACACGAAATTATGCTACATTTCAAAACTTGGCAATGTCCGAGGCGCAGCGGAAGCTGGATGCAGAGCGCACAAATTTGGCAGACCTTGAAATGCTTTCTACAGCACTCAAGGATCGCATAGTCTCTCTTGAGGGGGAGATCACAGAACGACAAAGCATGACCTACGAAGATGTTCGAGCGGAAAAGCTTGCTAATCTCAGAGCACAAAAAGACAAGTACGATACCGACGTTAAAAAGCTTCTTCGCGGGCTAAACAGCTTCGTCGAAAAACATCTCGCCCCGATGCTCGCAGCCGAAGAACTTGGCGGTCCCGTAGTAGGTGAAATGATGCAAATCGACTCTGATTCGCTGGCTGCTGGTTTCACTGCGCAAGGCCGGCTACGAAAGCCGCGGGCTGGATCTAATATCGACATGCGCCAACGACGTATCGATGATCTCTGGGGTCCGGCGCAAACACTAGAGCGCAAGAAGAGCGGCGAGTGGAACGAGGCAGCAGCAGCAGGAGAGGGCATGAAGAACTTGGTAGAAAGGCTTCTCAATCAGCTGGTAAAATCCGATGGTAACGGAGAGTTGGCATATGTCACAGTGGAAAAGGACTCGGCGGCGACACGATTTTTAGTGCGTTCTAAGGTGGCTACGTTCCACCCCCGAGATGCATCGAGACTGCGATTGGTAGACTTTGGCCGTGAGCTCGACAGTTAGTGAGCTATCTGGAGGCCCAATTCTACTGCCCAAGGTAGTGTAGCTTTGGAAATGCAGCCAATCTCACTCCTGTATTTCGGTGGTTGCTGGGCATTATGTCTGTTTGTATGGTGTTTTGCAGACACACCTAATCCCACCTTATTTGTAAGATTGGGCATTTCACCCACCAACCAATCCACCACGATGTTCCCATCAGAGTAAAGTCTGGTTGCCCTGTCGCCCTGCTTCCCAGTTGGCTTGTTGCCCCGTCAAAGCCAGATGCTGTGTTTGTACTCGTAGAAACCCAAGTATAAATACCAAGTTTCCTTTCAGTTAGAAGCCTTTCTTTTTTCTCTGTTCTCATTAACCACTAGAACCTTCAAATCACATCACCCAGATTCTAGGGCTCTACATACTGTGTCTTCTTACTGTAAGTTATAACTTCCACCGTTTTACCTACTGGGGTAATAAAGTGCTGGCAACTGACACCTATATTTAGTATGTTATAGTAATGACTACCGATATGGATACCCACGCTATTGCCTCGCACTTTCCTCCGGCTAAGAGGGCCAAAACCACTGATGTTGAGAAAAAGGACGAGAACGGCGGCATCTTTGCTGAGACCAACTCCGGCCTCTTCAAGGCAAGCTCCGAAAAAGAGGATCTTGTCACCAAAAAGATAAACAAATCGCCCAAGCCCTCTGCAACGCCCAATAGCCCGATCGATGCCAAGTCTTCGGTTCCTCCCCTCCAGTTGAACACCACATGCTGCAGCCCTCATGATATCGATCTTAGTCCTGAAGATGCCAGCCCAGCAGCCAACGACAAGAATAGCGAATATTCAACCCCTGACAACGAGTCGGAGTCGGACATTGAGTCCGCGGGAGCCATCAGTAGTTCCAACAAAGCTGAAGCAGAGCACGTTGAGCTTGTAGTCAAGGATATTGAAACCCCTCCCAAGGAGGGTAGTCTGGAGCCTTCCAAATCCGCTAGCCTTACTACAGGAGACACTAACAGTGATTTCTCTGAATCAACCAGTCTTGTGACCACTCCCGCCGATGGCGCCTTTGCTGTCATCCCTGAGGTTATTGAGGATTCCTTTGGCTCCGGAACTGATGTGGACGAGCCCGCAGCTGGGGCCATTATCAGCCTTGGTGAAGCCGAGCCTACTGATGCTAGTGCAGCCCCTGTTATTTCTAAGGAGCTCGAAGATACTCCTGTTGAAAACTCCGCTGAGAATTCTACTAAAGCCCCCACTAAAAATGCCCTTGCCGCTACAACACCCACTAAATCAGCGTCGCCCGTTCCCGATACAGCACCTAGGACGCCCCCTAGTGCCCATGTTCAGGCTATCCAGCAGACACTGTCACAGGCCGGTGTCAGCACTAGTGCCTCAAAGTCGCCTACAACCAGCGAGATCCTGTCCGCTTCAAAAAAGCCAACTATCGATTTGATACTACCCCAACCTAGCTTCAAGACTGTTTGCGAGCTTCTGCGTACCACCACCGATAATGACTGTACTCATGCTGATTGCGCCGTGTTGCCCTCCGCTGTCGGCAGTCCCGCCGAGCGCCGTTTATCGGGCCTGCTGGAGCTGAAGGATAGTGAGCTCTATTATGGGCCTCCCACCAATCCCAGGAATGCTAGCGATATAGTGGCTAGCGAAAAGAAACCTTGCGTCAATGTTGTCTCTGTTTCTGGCGGTCCCGCCAATGACAGCGGCCAGTGCAGCGATATTCAACAGATCGACACCGAGGTAAAACAAAACCAGCTGCAGCAGCAATGCAGCGTGAAGAAGGTCGATGGGGACGAGAAAAAGGACACGCCTGTTTTGCTCCCTACCCGTTGCTACAAGCCCACTAAAACTCAGGACGGGCCCACTAGCATTGCTTCTGCTGCTTCTAGCTCTCAGCCCACTACTATTTATACCACCAACGATTCTGTTTGCACTGACGCCAACACCACCGCTGCCACATCCGCCACCACTGCGATCCACCAATCTAACTCATCTGCTACTATCATCGACTCTTTCCATCCTGCCGCCATGGAAGTCCCTCTATACGTCAAGAAGCTTTCTGACAAGGCCAAGCTGCCCGTCCGCGGCTCTGCCTTTGCTGCCGGTTACGACCTGTCTGCCTCCAAGGACACCACGATTCCTGCCCGTGGCAAGGCACTAGTGAGCACCGACCTGAGCATTGCCTGCCCCGCTGGCACCTGTAAGTCTGACCTCTTTCTAAATGTGTTCCTTGCCCCATCATCTCTTGATCTGAATACCGACTAAATTTTCTCTTCTTTTCCTCTCTTCCTTAGATGGTCGCATCGCTCCCCGCTCTGGCCTGGCTGCTAAGCACTTCATCGATACCGGTGCTGGTGTCATTGACGCCGATTACCGTGGCGAAGTCAAGGTTCTCCTATTCAACCACCATGACGCCGACTTCGAGGTCAAAGAGGGTGACCGCATTGCTCAGCTGGTGCTGGAACGTATCGTAACTCCTGATGTTGTTGAGGTTGCCGTTCTTGAAGAGAGCGTCCGTGGAGCTGGCGGTTTTGGCAGCACTGGCGGCTTTGGAACCACCTCTAGCGCTTAAGGACAATTTAATTGGTTGGAAGGCTGAGAACAAAGCCCATGCATATCTGTCAGATCCCCTTTTATGATTAATGTTTACGTGCCGATTTCTTAGTTTACGTATCTATGCTACTGTTACCATTTGAATGTGCATGTTCTAACCTGTAGTGCTACACTAGTGTATCTGCCTGCCTTGGGTATATATCCTCTTCGTATAATAACCTCCCAGGTTTTTCTTCACGATATCACACATTCTCCGCCCTGAACTTCACATTTGGGTGTTTCAGCGAGTCCATGTTTCTCACTAACTTCAGTTCTGCAGCCTTGGACCTGACCGCCTTTAACTGCTCATTGCCTTGAATTGTGCCTGTATCAATTTCAATCTTCTCCATAACCTTATCCATCCCTTCAACCGTCTTTTGTAGCACCTCATGCAAGCTCGCAACGACCTTTTCTGTTGCACGTGCCAGCGGCAAGTCTGTCGGCTGGACGTCATCGGGGCTCACCCACGACGCGGTGTTTTGCAGCTCCGCGCTAGAGTTGTGCACAGCTTCACGCATGCGCACTACCGTTAGTGCACCAAACATGTCGCCAGTGCCGGAGAAGTAGCAGTCTATGGCGGGGAAGCTCACTTTAAAGAAGCGAGCCTTGTAGTCAGACGTACAAGTCGACCCAACAACGCAGAGCTGCTTGACATCTGAGTTGCCTGGAGGGTTGTCTAGCGAGACAGATGTGATGATTATGTGTGGTATTCGGTAGCGGCTGTGGAGCTCCAATACTGCATTCTTCAGCGAGGCCATATCTGTGATCTTGATGTCGGATAATTGCCTGCTGTCTGTTAGTCTTGCCTTTACCTCGTCTACCTCATGGTCAGGCTATCCACTTACTCGGCTTCAAACTTATTTGGCGAGATCAAGTCAGCATACTGTATGATGGACTTGTAGGCCGGAACAACCTCGGGTGCAACATAGAGCTTTCCATTGTCTCCCATGACTGGGTCAAGAACCCAAAAGAAGCTTCCGGGCCTTTCCTCTGCCCGCTGGCGCAGGTCTAGACCGATCCTTCCCACAGCCTCTACGGCAGCAGCACCGGGGATGTACCCTGAGAGCATGACATCGAAGTCGTCAAGATACGACTGTTTGAGGCCATCGTACAGCTCGGAGATTTCTTCTGCCGTGACTCTTGATCCCTTCCATTTTCCATAGCCCGTGTGATTGCCTGGACCCGCGTTAGAAAAGAGATGCAAAAGGGCCCCCCCCCCCCCCAGTGAAGAAGACTCACTAAACTGGACTGTATTTAGAGCTGCCACGTCACAGCCAAGCGACTGCAAAGTGAAAACGGCAATTTTGTTGCCAACATTTCTAGCACAAATGTGTTAGCTAGCTACCTTCGAGTCGCCGATCACTGTTTTTCAAAGCTAGGACCAGATCCGGACGTACCCAGATACAACCTATGTAGTAACACCACAAGTCAGCAATCGTAATATGATGTAGGCGTTTCCCTCAATCACACATTGCCCAGGCATATAGGCATATGCATCACATTCCGCCGTGCGACACTAAGCCGGGACAAAATGACAGCTAGCTCAAGACAGCACAGTACAGAGCGTTATAAGAGGGCGTTTGATGATCAAGTACTCACATGACTGGCAATGGCCAGAACTCTGGTTTCCGGTATTGGAAAAGAAGCGTCTGACATGAAGGGCGAAGCAGCGAAACAAAGTAAGTGTAGGTGAACAAAAGCAGGGAAATTAGTGTTAATCAAGTTCTGCGATAAATAATGCCAGAGAAAGAAAGACAGACAAGTTTTATAAGGAAAGTAAGCACGCGGCAAGAAAAAAAATATAGATTAAAAAATAAAACAGAAAAAAATTACGCGGAGAGAATTACTGAAGAGAGGCCAAAAAAGGGACTACGTGATTTTTACATTTGCACCGGCGTTTTACGCAAAACGTAGAGAGTACAGAGCCTACCCCGCCTTTTAAACGCCTGGTTTACCACTATAGTGTCTTAACACCCGCTTTGAGTTCCACGCCTAGAAACATACAGTGGAAAGGTCTAGCTTAAACAAGGCATAACGTAGTGTACCATAACGCAACGCACAGCCAGGGGCAGCGGTGTCGATGACTCCATGTCGGTCTGTATTTATCCAAGCATATATTGCATCAAGTTCTCAAACAATCAGTAAAAACGGGCATCTGCCTTCAAAATCCCTCCTTTCCCATTCGTCTTATGGCTGGAACTGTGAATTTTCGTGCCGGAAAAAACTAAAGCACACGACAGGCGCGCTTCATGAAGATAGAAAGAAAGTGTCGTGTATGTGTTGTATGTCAAGAGAAGCAATAAAAATGGAGTGCATGTCATTAGATTAACCTCTCCAGCTGAGTCATAATATCAAACAAGTAAAAAAGAAACATGGAATGCGTTTACTCATCATCGCCAATCTACATTGTCCACGTTAGCATCCGCTTTCATTGCTCAAGATCACGGATATATACAAGAGTAAAGGAAAACTCACCTTGGGTGCCAAGTAGAACCGTAGGTAACTGCTGCCCGAGATGTTGTACTCAACCAGCAACGGAACCTCGTTAGACAGGCAGATCTTGACCGTGTTAGAAAGGGCTGACGCCTTGCAGAAGCCGACCAGATATTTTAGGGAAAAGGTCAAGCTGACAGGCTCGCTCAGCTGGATGCTGACGTCAAGCTCGGGCTTGTCCGCATTCGTGGTGTTACGTAGGGTGACGGAACCGTTTCCGATATCACCAAGGGAGCTGAACTTTATGCCATCCTTGCTAGCCTCGATGGTGACTGTTTGTGTTAGAAAAAGAATGTTAGTTAAAAATCATGGTTGGTATCCTGAGGCAAAGTTTGGTTTCAGAGGCCGGATTGACTTACCAGACTCAGACATAGCAATCAGATCCGTGCAGATGCGGCGGAACTCAGCACCAGGCATAGACACAGTCGCAGCATATTCGGTATCAGGAATTCCCAGATGTTCCTGGTCAATGTCCATAAGCTTCAGATCGTACTCGCCAATGCGGTCGTTGGAGCCACTCTCAAAGGTCAGGTTCAGGCTGTCGGGAGCATCCTCAGCCTTGAGAGTCAAAATATCCTCGTTCTGGGCGGCACGGAGCACCTTGGTGAGCGAGGTCAGGTTGATTCCCAAGGCAATATTGCGGTCACATCTGTAGGTGCTGAAACCCTCGGCCTTGAGCATCATAGATACTAGGGCCACATGGGAATTGTCCATGGCCTGTAGGGCAATACCGGAGTCATTGCAGTCGAAATTGCAGTCCTGCACCAGATCCTTGATAGCATCAATGATCTTCTTCAGAACATTGGCCTGTTCGAGTCTCGCTTCAAGCATATCTGCACGAGAAACGACAAGTAGTTAGTCAGTGGTAATTGAGTGAATGTGGGGTGTGGATTGGTTGCAGATGCGTACTGAAACGTGTTATTGGTGAGTATTAAGTAAATGAAGGGAAATGAAGATGCGTGGTGATCGTAAGGTCGTCAGCAATTATTTTATTATGCTTAATTGGTAAAGCAAGTTTCGGCTATAGATTGATGGGAGTTGTTGTTTTGGCAGGTGGTGGTGAGGCTGAGAAAAAGACGTCTCTGCCGACCTTGTTCGCCAGCCGTACACAAAAAAAAAGCACTTTAGCTACAGGGTAAACACGACGCGTCTTACTGTGGGGTTAGTCAAAAGCTATAGAAGCGCGCGTGGCGCGTCAAAGGCTGCAGCGATAAATTTCACATGTTGCCCCGTTGTCACATGTGTGGGGCAAGCAAAGGTGGTGGGTTAAATAAGGGTTGCATTGTGGATTTGTTTCTAGCTTGATTTTTCCGCATGTTTGTGCTTATTGCCCCATTTTTGCTTTGTTGACATATGCCAATTTGCTAGCAGTTAGTAACACGTAGCAACACCTTTTCGCTTCTGATAACCACAGCGACGCCGTAACTGAGTCTGGTGTGAACGCTATGTATTCATTTTGGAGGGAAACGATAAAAGTGGTGTGGTTGTGGATATTCACACTAGACTAGGCTGGGTGTCGAAAGATTTGAGCACATACTCGTGTCATGTCTCTAATTGCATGGAAGAATGAAGGTGTTCTAAAATCTGGATGGATGGGGCTGGCTTATGACTTTCCTGGGACTGTAAATGCAGGGCCAAGTGGTGATCAAGAGACCCAGATAAGCCAATAATAATAGGGTGGTCAAATTAACAGTCGCTGTCAGCCGTATCCGGCTCCATTTCCTGGTGGTTTGGGAGCTAGGTACAGTGCGAATTGGGTTTCCTAGCTTTTGTGGATGTGCAGAATAGATTCTGGAGAGACAGGTTTATACGAATACGAGCACTAACAACGCAGGCTTTAGGGCAGATTTGGCACTAAGACACCTCTGAAAAACAAAGGTAGGTTTTTGGCACAGTGTGCACTATTCTGGAAATCAAGCACTGAGAACTGAAAATCCTCCTTCCCCTGAACAGATAGCCTGGCAGTTGACAAGTACCAAGTACCTAAGTAGCACCAAGACATTGAGTAGTCTGTCCATTATATGCTTGTTAATGACTTGTACTAGGACTGGCTAGCACTTCACTATTATATAAGACGATATGCCAATATTTTTGCTATTGCTGAAAAACTCGGCCCTTTGACATCTCTCTGATTTTCATCCTTAACTTTGTTGGTGACGACGCATCACGACAAGTCTCCTCGCCCAAGGCTGTAGACCCAAGTTAAGCTTTGGTGATTGTTTGTTTTACTTTCTTTCTTTTTTCTTTTTCTTCCCTTTTTTTCTCTTAAATATTTACTTGATTAATTCTCACCCTTCTTTTCTACGTCTTCATCATGGGCTTGGTCCAGCAACAACTGCAGGACTCTCTGCTCCCAATCTATCAGAGCTACCGCTCTCTGGGTATCGCATCACAGGCCGTTATTGGCTTCGTGATCTTTCTCACACTTTCTGTCGTGCTGAACGTGGCAAGCCAGATACTATTCAAGAACCCCAATAGGCCTCCTGTTGTGTTCCACCTCTTCCCCTTCGTTGGTAGTACTGTGGCCTACGGCATTGACCCCCCTTCGTTCTTTAGGAGCTGCCGTCAAAAGGTAAGTTTTCAGTTCTAGATGGATGCCTTCTTTCTCAATTGTCTAGTTGCTAATCCTTTCTCTTTCTTTGCCATAGTACGGTGACTGTTTCACATTCATTCTTCTCGGCTCCCCCACCACCGTCTTCGTTGGACCCAGCGGTAACGATTTCATTCTCAATGGAAAACTTCGCGAGGTTAACGCCGAGGAAATCTACACCCCTCTCACCACTCCCGTATTTGGCAAGGACGTCGTTTACGACTGCCCCAACTCCAAGCTCATGGAGCAGAAAAAGTTCATGAAGATCGCCCTGACCACTGAAGCTTTCCGCTCTTACGTCCCCATTATTTCTGATGAGGTCCGTTCCTTCTTCAAGAAGAGCCCCGACTTCAAGGGCAAGAGTGGTGTTGTTAGCATTGCCCCCAAAATGGCAGAACTCACTATTTTCACTGCCTCCCACTGTCTTCAGGGCAAGGAGATTCGCGATGACTTTGACGAGTCTCTTGCCGGCTTGTACCACGACCTCGACATGGGCTTCCAGCCCCTTAACTTTGTGTTCTCCTGGTTCCCTTTCCCCTGGAACAAGAAGCGTGATATTGCTCAACGTACTATTTCCAAGATCTATATGGAGGTTATGGCCAAGCGCCGTGCCGAGGGCCGTACTGAAGGTCTAGACATCATGAGCCGCCTCATGAAGGATACTTACAAGAATGGCGTCAAGGTCCCCGATCACGAAATTGCCCACATGATGATTGCTCTCCTGATGGCTGGCCAGCACTCTTCTTCGTCCACCAGCTCGTGGATCATGCTGCGTCTTGCTCAGAACCCCCAAATCATTGAAGAACTCTATGAGGAACAGAAGCGCGAACTTGGCGAGGACCTGCCTCCTCTTAAGTACGAGGATCTTGCAAAGCTCAAGCTGAACCAGGGGCTGGTTAAGGAGACTCTGCGTCTGCACGCTCCCATCCATTCCATTATGCGCAAGGTCAAGTCCGACATGCCCGTACCTGGTACTCGCATGGTGATTCCTAAGGGCTACACCCTGATGTCTGCTCCCGGAGTATCTGCTACTGACGATGCCTTCTTCCCCAATGCCGATGCCTGGGATCCTCACCGCTGGGACCAGGATTCAGCCAACGCTGTGTCCATAGCCCGATCTGATGCTGCCGATGAAGAACAGGTCGACTATGGCTATGGCATGGTTAGCAAGGGTGGCAAGTCACCGTACCTACCATTTGGTGCTGGGCGCCATCGCTGCATTGGCGAACAATTTGCCAACCTGCAATTGCAGACTATCATCGCTGAGATTGTGCGTCTGATCAAGTTCCGCAACCCCGATGGTAGCAACTCCATCATAGGCACCGACTACCAATCCCTGTTTTCCCGGCCGCTGGAACCGTGCCCCATCTACTGGGAGTACCGGGACCAGTTGTAAGAAATTAAGCTGTCTCTTTATTTTCTTTTCTTACTTTTTTTTTTCTATTCAAAGTAATACTGAACTAATTTGTTTATCTCGCTTCTCCTGGGCGCTCTTTCCCTCCTTTTCACATATCTCCTTTTCTTCAAATGTACTACTGTAGTTATGTCAACAACCATATAGACGGAAAGGAATACCATACGATCCATCGGATCATGGGTCTGGTTTTTTTTAAATATTTTTTTCTTTGAATTATTTATTTTCCTGGTAGTTCACCTTATAATTTCGTGATGTAGTAAAGTTGGCTGAGGACTTATCTAGACATCATGCCCATGTTATTTGTATCGTATGATTCAGAAAAGCTGCTTAATACTTGCTATGCTAATGACATGCATGTAGCTAGCTCTAAGTTCAGGGCATACATAAACTCTACACTTTTGTAACCCCTACCTGGTCTTGGCCTTTCAGGCTTATCATGAATCGATTATGGAATCGTAATCGGGCTCCATCATGCAGGTAAACAAAGTCTTGGAATTCGGAGTACCCCAAGTCCCAAGCAGCCCTACGTTAGCGAAAACGACAGACTCTTGTAGAGAGCCGACACAAATAAGGCCTTTGGAATACTCTGTTTCATTTTTTTGTCCTTGATGAATATTAGGCGGCCTTGTTACTATCAACGTGTCTCTTTTTTTCTTTTTTCTTTTCCTTTTTTCTCAATATTTCGTGGACTCTCTGACGCCTAGCCAGTCTCATCAAATATATATATATGTACACATTTATGTTATACAAACAAAGGTCTCATGGTTTCGTCTATCACCTTAGGGCCTCTAATCCGTCTCTGGGGCCTTAGAGTTACCGAACTTCCGCAGCCATCTTCTCCACCAGACGAACTTGAACCATTTGTGATATCAGTCCTAGAAGAAGCAATTCATTTCCTCGACTCAGTCCCAACTTCAAGAACCTCCGCACCAGCCGTAGCAAAAAGTGGCCGATCCACCCCGTGCTCCTCTTCCCAAACCCCATGGAAGTTCAAAGACTCGTATCCGTACTCGGGGGATAGCACACCCCTTATAACTTTTCAAAGAACCGTAACACCTAAGCAGCTTCGGGGCATTGCAGATAAACATAATGTTGTTCAAGAAGGCAGTCGTGATTTTCACACTGAATTTTGGGTCTGTCGCCAGAGCGAACATGAAGATGCAGCGAGAAAAGGGACAGCATGCTGGGACGAGTTTGCGCGATGTTTCCGAGACGAAAATACCGAAGCTGAAAAGGCCTTTACTCCGAGTATAGTTGATAGACAAATAGGGGTGCAGTGGAACTGCGAGGGAATAGTCACTAGTATTGAAGAAAAGACTTGGGGGAACATGACACTCAAGCTGAAAGAGTCAAGACATCGAATTGGCTTCCCGTTCAAGGACCGGGCCTTTGCAGTGCTCCAAATGACTGCAACAGTGGTGGGCGCCCAAGAATTTATTATTGCCTCCATCGCTGTTAACAAAACCCGAGACTCGCCGTTGTGCCGAATATCCAGGAGCCCAAGCGTGGTGAATGGGACATACAGTAGCGTTGAGCGTATCCGCAAACTGCCTCAGGGTACTATCGAGTGGACGGTGGCTACTGCAAGTGACGCCCGAGGCGTTTTACCTCGCTGGGCTCAAAGACGGTTAGTCCCTCCCAAAATCCGACACGATGTCCCGCTGTTCCTGACGTGGATCGCCACTCAAAGGACATGAGATATACAAGGAGCGACATCTCTATGATGGTGATGCCCGCAAAAATGCGCACTGTGGTGAATACTGGGGTTAAAATGATGAACCACATGATGCGGCTGAAAACCCGGAAAACAGCAAACTGCATCAACGTCTCGATTACACGTGAAAAAAACAAAGCTGTCTCGATGAACACACGGAAGAGACGCAGTAGAATATAACCAGCCCAAGTTTCAAGAAGGCAGAAAGCCTCTTCGAGGTTCGGATCCGGCTCTGCCACCATTGGGGTGTAGACACATGGACTAGTTCTCAGTGTGTATTCAGACGCCATCGTGCGCACTTGTGTTTATAGACAGGGAAAACGCACGAGTGGTGGCGGGAATGCAGTAGACAATGGGTAGAAGTGGAGGTGTTGTCGCAGAGGTTGTGATGACGATGCGCAATGCCAATAGCAGTGATGTCGATGGTATTATGTGAAGGGAAAAGTCTGATTCAAACGAGGAGTAGTTTGTAAAAAGGCTTATGTAGAGAGGGAAGTCGCAGCCAAATCAACAAAGCTAATGAGGAAGGCATAGTGTAGTTACCAATAACTCCATACAGAGAAAACGAGACTTCCTTCTTTTGACATGATAAGTTGGGCACTTTAAGGAAGGGACGACGCAACTTCTATTTTGGTAGTAAATATATCGTTTTGTGCGCCGAAAACTTTTCCTGTACGAAGTTGCTCCAACTCCTTGTTGCCAGATCACCATTATCTTTTTTCTCTATACTAACTATAATCTGATTGTTCATCTCGCTCGCCATACTTTACCATTGTGACTCTGTGAAGATGGTCGCTGCTTCTAATAAAGGAAAGTCTAATGTATCAAAAAAGAAAAAAGAGCCCAAAGACCCCACGACGAGCCCCATAAACAACACCAAAAGCGAAATCGAATGCCAATATCAGGCTCCAACTGACAAGGATGAAGCCTCAAAACACCTACAAGAGTTCATCTCTGGAGCCGATCAACCTGATGTCCTCAACTTCGCGTACAAGGCTAAAATGCTGCATCAAGGTCAGCGCATCGGCGAGAACATCGATCAAATGAAGACTGCGCTGGCAAATATAGAGTCTAGTGAGGCATACACGGCAAGCCAGCTTTCTTCTTTGACTGCCTATGAAGAGAATGCCCAAGAGAAACTCTCGTCTCGACTCGATGATATCGGGTCAACAGTCCGGAACACATCCAACGATGTCAAAAGCTTCCAATCTACAATGTCAGAGTTCGGCGCTACTATGTCCAAGATAGAGCTTCTGGAGAGCCAGATTGCGAACTCAGTTTCTGAGAAAGTCACTTCCCACCTAGAGACCTTTACGGCCGAGGTCAGGGACCCAGAACACCGTCTTTCAAAGGAGCTTGTATCACATTTGAAAGAGACATATGCAAAGATATTGAGCTTGTCAGACACCATGGAAAGCATGGAGATGAAGACAAATACATTAAACTCGCGCCTTGAAGCAGCCCTAGAGACAATTCCCAAAGAGCTACAGTCTTTACGGCACATCCTCAAAGAGACGAGCACAGTGCAACTGCTACCGACCGAGAACAAAGCTGAGCCAAACGAAAAACAGACGCCTCAAAACTGCATGTCTACCTACAAGCATCTCCCATCGATGAATAGCCTAACTAACAGATAAACTCCATCTAGCTTCAACGGCACCGCGACAAACTCGGCAATACGAAGAATGGCGGGACTACTATGCCAACTTTGCACGCATGCACCGACGAACATCCCTGCCAGACATTGACTTTATATGGCTTTTCCTAGACCACATATCCAACGATGAGCTCGCGCTCCGCATACAACGGAACATGTGCACTGCGAGTTGCACCAAGGCATACGTCAAGCTACGGCGGCAGCCTAAGGGGAGGAGGAAGATACATATATCGCCCAAACTGAGCTGGGAAGCAGTTAAGACGGTGGTCAAGTGTGCGCGGCCTCCATTTCCGAAGTTTGCGTAGTAGTTGGTACCTTTTTGGTTATTATAATTGCTGCAGTTCTGGTTGATCGTTGAGCATTAATTGGCTCCTTTAGTAGTTTGGTGGTGTTTGCTATGTCATCTATTGTGGGTCCTCGAGATAAGATAAGGGGTAAGGATGCTGCCGTGCTTTGCGAACGCGACGGAATTTATTGTCGACCCGGTCTTCTCTCTTTTCTATACAGCCTAGTGTTCATTGAATCGTTGTTCTAATATTCAGTCAAAAATATAAATGTCCATAGATAACTCTCTTAACCAAACAACCACGGCTTTTGAATAGCTTTATTCTATTTTCCGACTCCTCATTCGACTACTCGCATTTATTCTCTCAACTCTTATCTCGCCTGTGCTGCTTGCAGTTCATCTTACTTTCCCCAAAATGTCGGAGCCTCATCGACCAGTTTTGAAAATCCATCTTAATACCGGTGCCCGACATCAGCTGCCCGATGAGAGCAAGACAACTCCTACTAGCGCAGCTCCTGGTCGCCTGATTCTGAAGTCAAAGCGGGCATCTATAGTTACACCTACCGAGATCCAAAGCACACCCAACCAGCCTCTTACGACTACCAAGGCCGGTCGCTTATTAAAACCCAGTGCAAAGAAGCGCGAACATGACGAATACGGCGATGAAGAAATCCCTATCACTGTGGCGGAGCCGCCGTCAAAACGCAAGAATACCAAGCAGAAGCAGCTAAACACCAGAGTAAAGCTGACATCACGGCGTCCGCCTATGCGGCCACCCGGAGATGGCTACGACTCAGAAGCCAGCGACCGCGAAATTGACCCGTCAATCGAGGAGCAAATCATATTCCGCATGCTTCCCGGCGAGCACTGTGAATACATTCGCAAGGCCGTCGAGGAAAACAAAATCTGCTCACGAAAAGATGGCGGTGTAGATTTTCGCATCCGCTGGCTGCCAGAAGACACTCGCCGCGCCATTGTTGGCGTCAAAGGTCGGCTTTTTGTAGCTGTTTTGCTTGACTTGCCGACAATCACAGAGGGCATGAAGTCATGGGACCGCAAAACATTCATGAAGTCGACAGATATCTCGCAGATCCTGCTGGTATGGAAGCCAGTTGCTAGTGAGGAGGAGGCTAAGACTACGCCACTGCCGCCTATGGTCGAATCAGGATTCAAGTGGCCTCATGGCTTGACTCCCCCTATGCACGACTGTGTTAAGCGTCGCTTTGCCAAGATCATTAGTCGCAAGGAAATTGAGGACAAAGAGGCTGAAGTGGAGCGTTTGCTTGCCGCTGATAGAGCCTCTCTAGGCTCACGCTTCGAGTGGATAGATGATCGCCGACCCAAGACACCTGCCGACGAATACATGGAGGACGAGGATGAAGATGCCGAAGGCGACGTCGATGACACTTATTTCAGCGAGGGCGGTGTTGAAGATGCTGAGGGCGAGGAGGACCACATGGATCTTGAAGCCCTCTTTGAAGCTGAGCTAGCCGCCAATGATGGCGAAATGGCAAGCCCAGCAACCAATGTCGATGGCGTCACGCCCGTCACAGCCGTCGGAAGCACACCGACCACACAAGTGCAGGAAAGCATTGAGCGGGAGGAAGAAGTAGAGTCAGATGATGATGATGACGATGACGATGATGACGATGATATGGACGGGAACGAGTCCGAGAATGAAGAGGTCAACAACTTCAAGGAGGAGATTGCCGAACTCAAGGCCCAGCTCAAGCTTAAAGAGGCTGATCTTCTCAAGCCACATGTGGCTAACTCGGCTATTTTGAAGAAGAAGGTGCAGGCAAACATCAAGAGTCTCAAGGATGAGATTCGACTCAAGATGTCGTACATTAACCAGGAAGAAGACGAAAATGAAGACTGAAGAAAGGGAGAGAAGCTAAGATCTGGGTTGCTTTACTTGTTTTACTTGGGCGTTTTTGGGAAGGGGGAGGGTAACATTTAGCGTTTTATCTTCGACTATGCATCACTACGAGTTGCACTCTTGCTTTTACTTTCTCATAGCTGGCAGCTTTTTTTTTTTTAAAAAAAAAAAACAGCGCAGTTTGTTGTATTTTAGATACCCGGGGAGGCGAGGCTATACAGACTTGGTCGTGTCAGTTTATGTTATAAAAGTTGTTGGTGTAGATTGACTCGTTCACATGCTGTATTGTGAGCTCAAGCAGTTGTTCGCGATTTTCTTCTTTGAATTATTGTACAAATGGTTAGAGCACCCGTGGTATACTACACCCCTCCTCAGCCAAGTAGGAATATAACTCGTCATCTTCGTCTGTGTCGTTGATCCGAAAACGCTCTGGAATAGAGCTCTATGGCATGTATGGCCTTCCCATGTCCTCATTATTGCTAGTCTATGTTTACATGGTATTGAGGTAGTTGGCCTCCTTGATCTTGGCCTTGCGGTCCTTGCGTAGAGCCTTCTTGAGCTTGGCGCGAGCCTCGGCGGCCTCCATTGAGTCGTCAAAGTCACCCTCGAGCGAGCCAGGCAAATCGATTGATTGCTCGTGTAGGGGGATCTTAGGTGCCAAGGCAGACATGTCTCCCGAGGCCATCAGTTCGGCCTCTATTTGTCTGGCTTTCTTGGCGGCAATACGACGCTGTTTCTTTGATTTCGCTGCAGCACCATGTTAGCATATCCAGTATATTTTTTTTATTGGTAGGACTGTCTGTCCCTGCACGTACAAAACTCAATAGCAGCTAGGTCATCGGACTCGTCTTTGACTCTTTCCTTAACCTCCAGACACTTCCACAGCCACGCAGGGTACGCTTCGTCCGGCAGAGCCACCGGGTCTTGCTGGCCATTGAGAAAGTTAAGTCCCTTTAGCACCGTGCCGGCAGGGCATGATGATATCGATTTGCTGTCTGAAGAAGAGGTGTCCGTTTCACAAGGGGTTGTCGTCGCTTCTGACGAAGCAGCCTCAGTAGTGGCGGAGAGACGCAAAGAGGAAGCCGAGAAGGTGCGGAAGACAGCGGGCTGGCGGGCAGCAGTCGAAGCCCGGATGAGGCAGTTCCGGAGTATCATTGGGGGTGTGTGATATATCTAAGCGAGTCAGTAGGCTCAGGTAGGTTTGTGAGCGTCACTCTTAGCTCAATGGAAATAGGCTCGTGACAAACAGTTCAACCCGCTGATGGGGAAAATCTGCGTTGGAAATCGTTCGTTGATAGGCCTGAAGGATTAGCCGCCAGTATGTAATTTTTGGAGCATACTATTGGCCAGCTAGACGCAGTATGAACCCTAGTAGTAAATAGGGTTGGTTCAACAAACGGTGCTTCCTAATGATGTAATTTTGATAAAACTCAACACGCAATGCAATAATAGTTCACGTTCCATGTGTGAAATTGGAAGGAATTAAAGAGCCTAATGGTTTAGGGATTTTCATTGTAACTAAGCCATTGTAGTCACTGCTGATATACAAATAGTAGCTTAGCTGTGTCTAGGCTTGTAGTGACAGCAAAATCTCGCATTTAAGACGGCTATCTGCTTGCTCAAGAAAAAAAAACAGGGGAAACCTGACAAGGACAAAGGTAACAGCGTCTGGGATCGCAAGCAGGCTCCCTGTGAGCACTTGTAGGCTGGACAATAAAGTAACTGGTAGCTGGGAACCGACGTGGCATCTGTACTGGCGTGTTTCCGGGCCGGGCCGCTGCAGGCGCGGAGAGAAAGCCTGGAGAGACGGGATGATGGGAACGAAGCGTCTACTGTTTTTCCTGCTTCTTGATGTAGTTGAGTTGTTGGAAGAGCGGGCCAGTGACCTTTTTCTCCTTGAGCAATGTGAGGTAACGTTCTAGAGGTGGGAGGGAGAAGACATGTTCTTGTTAGTGGGCAGTAGCGAATTGAAAACGAGAGATGGGGCGTTAAATATCAGTAGCAGAGCGGCGAGGCATATGCAATATGCTAACGCAATCTAGCCATTGCTAAGCATGAAGGACTGTGGGCAGACGGGAACTAACTAACCTCTTAACTGTCCACAGTTCTCAAGGTGGTTGACGCCCTCGCGCATGTAGCACTTGCCCAGCTCCTCGCCAACCAGACGAACCATCATGGCTCCGACCCACTGTTCGCGAATGATGGCATCCTGGGCAGCCTTGAAGGCATTGTGGTCATCATAGTCAACACCATCAAAGGTGGGGGGCACCTTGGGCTTCTGGGCCAGGAACATTTCAGACTCGGGGGTAGGCATTGTGATGAGGTGGGAAGACGTGAGAATGACGGTTGATTGATTTGGATATGCGCTAGAGGAACAGAAGAGGGCGTTTGCTGGAGACGGGTTTCAGAAGAGCTGATGGCAACTATTTCGACGGCGACAACGAGCAAAAGACCCGGCGATGCTGGGCTGTCCTAAGCTTCTCATTGTAGGGGTAATCTTCGGTAATACCAAGCTGGGAGACAAGGCTGGGGATGACTTGTATTGCCTAACGCACGAGGCAGAAACAAGGCAAAAAAAAACGGACGATAAGATACAGAAAAAATATGAGCTAAAAGCTTTTCGCTACTGCACTCCACAGTAGCGCTGATATACAGCAAAGTCCGCTCGCGCAATCCTTCCTTTCTCTTATCTTGACCGCCTTTGGAGACCCGCTAAAAAGTTTGCTCCCACCGCCAAACGGCAGAAAAAAAATTCACCCAGCCAACCTTGTCGCAAAGCTGGCGTAGTTTAAAATGTAGCACATCTGCTCTTTGTTCTGCTGAACTTGCAGACGAAAAACTTCTCTCCTGCATCTCCCTTTCTTCACCGTTCCCATTCTGTTGTTTGATACCCCTCAGAGTTGTGACTTTTTTCTCATTTCCCTGTTTTTCCATTGTTCTCTGCATACCCCATCTTCTTGATTCTTCCCCATCTACACTTACACTACACATACACAACCGCAAACATGGGCAAGTCTAAATCTGCTGTCAAGTCTTCTAAGAAGGCCGCTGAGCCTGTCGTTGCTGTCAAGGCCGAGGCTGTCACCAAGCCTTCTAAGAAGTCTAAGGTTGTTGCCAAGGTTGTTGAGGAGAAGAAGAAGTCCAAGAAGTCGTCCAAGAAGAGCAAGAAGGAGGAGTCTTCCTCTGAGTCTTCTTCTGAGTCCGAGAGCGAATCTGACTCTTCCGAGTCTGAGGAGGAGAAGCCCGCCCCCAAGGCTAAGGGCAAGGCCGCCGTTAAGGCTGTCGCCAAGAAGGCAGAGTCTTCCGACGAGTCTAGCTCTGAGTCTGATTCTGACTCTTCTGAGTCTGAGGAGGAGAAGCCCGCCCCCAAGGCCAAGGGCAAGGCCGCCGTCAAGCCTGCCGCCAAGAAGGCTGAGTCTTCTGACGAGTCTAGTTCCGAGTCGGACTCCTCCGAGTCTGAGGCTCAGAAGAAGCCTGCTGCCAAGAAGGAGAAGAAGGCTGAGTCATCTGACTCCGAGTCCGACGCTGACTCCGACTCCGATTCTAGCTCTGACTCAGACTCAGAATCCGGAGATGAGAAGCCCCAGAAGGAGGCTAAGGTACGTTTTTTTTTATATACTTTCATTGCTCCTCTTGACCATGATACCTGTTTTGCTGCGACATACTAACGCTTCAATCTCTGTTCTAGAAGGCCGAGTCTGACGATTCCTCCGACTCTGATTCTTCCGATTCCGACACCGAGATGGAGGAGCCCAAGAAGGAGGAGTCCAAGAAGCGCAAGGCTGAGGAAGATGTCGAGGTCGAGGCCCCCAAGAAGGCCAAGACCGAGGAGGCTGAGGGCAGTGCTACTCTGTTTGCTGGCAAGCTGAGCTGGAACCTGGATGATGATTCTCTGCGTGAAGCCTTCAAGGACTTTGCTGGTCTGCAGGGCGCTCGTGTCGTCACCCACAAGGACTCTGGCCGCAGCCGTGGCTTCGGCTACGTTGACTTCGACACTCCCGCCAACGCTGCCATTGCTCTTGAGGCCATGCAGGGTGCCGAGCTGGACGGTCGCCCCATTTTCCTGGACGCCTCCTCGGGCAAGCCTTCCACTGGTGACAACCAGGGCCGTGCCCAGGACCGTGCCAAGCGCCACGGCGATGTGGTCAGCCCCGAATCCGACACCCTCTTTGTTGGTAACCTGCCCTTCGAGGTCTCCCAGGACGAGGTCCGCGAGTTCTTTGCCGAGGTTGGCGAAGTCACCTCAGTGCGCCTGCCTACCGACCCGTAAGTTTTCATATTTTCTCTCGGTAACATCTCCGTGCTCTGCCTTGTCCGCATGCTAACCAATGTCTTGTAATAGTGAGTCTGGAAACCTGAAGGGCTTCGGTTATGTCTCTTTTGGCAACATTGAGGACGCCAAGAAGGCGTTTGAGTCTAAGAACGGCGGCCTCCTCGGCCCTGGTCGTGCTGCTCGTGCTGTGCGCCTAGACTTCGCCAGCCAGCGTCCTCCCCGTGAGGGTGGTGGCGGCGGTGGTCGTGGCGGCTTTGGTGGCGGTCGCGGTGGTGGCCGCGGTGGCTTTGGTGGTGGCCGCGGTGGTGGCCGTGGCGGCTTCGGTGGCCGTGGCGGTGGTCGTGGCGGCGGTGGCCGTGGCGGTTTCGGCGGTGGCCGTGGCGGTCGCATTGATGCTGGTAGCTCAGCTACTGGTGCCAACAAGATCACCTTTGACGACTAAGCGCGTCAAGAAACTGTGCGGGGGGCAAGGTAATGCTGGTTTTAGAGTGGGCGTGAAGGCAACTGGTATTGGGCCTTGGAACCACAAAAGAGCTGGCTGTACACCAGGAGGGAGAAGTTATCTAAAGCGGGTGCTTGGTTGCGCACAAACTTCACAGTTGTGTGTGGCTGGCGGCGTCTTGACTTGAGGGCCATTTATTACCGTGGGCTTTAACGTGTGGGCTTTTGACGTGGGCTTTATCTATGAGGCATTCTGTGGGCTGCTATACTCGTGGGCAAGGAACATATACCCGATATGATATCAGATCAGCGGGGGCGTTGGGCTTTGAGTTCTGAGGGCACCTGGGGGCTTAAGACGAGATAAACACCTTCTCCAAGCGAATTCGTTGGCTTAGATCACGATACAGGGCATAGTGAGGAGGAAGAGAGGAAAGGACCAGTCAGGCCTTTATTTCTGCTTCATTTCTTGCCGTGTTCTGTATCGTGACTTACAGTGGGCTCTTTGCAGTATCTTCTTATTCCGTGCTGGCTCTTGAGGGTTTTCGAGGTGCGATGAGGCTGTCTCTTGGCGAGACTCGGGCATTTCCAAACAAACAAAAGAAATTATACATCAAAAGCGAGCGTTGGTCATGGTCATCTGAGGGCTCTTTTTTCTTCTTTGGCTTTTTAACTGAGGGATGTTTTTTATTCTTTCTATCATTTCTTTTATTTCTCTTTCCCGCTTTCGTTCAAAGGGAAATACTCATTTATTATTATTCTTTTCTTCATATGTCACAACATCTGCATTAGGGCTTCTACGGCGTTGGTGGATAGTTAAAAAAAAATAGACATCATTAGTGTACAATTTGTTGTTGGTATCTGTGACTTGTGCGTGTGTTGCGTAGTATGTATGTGAGGATCGTGAGATTCCAAATACTGTAACTACAAGTAATATCCATAATCCCCCATATCTAATCATACACACTCCCATTTTGATCTCTACCCATTAGTCCTCTTGTCCTCTATATTCTTCTTTCCTCCCCCCCCCCCTTTACTTAGCAACGTGGTCGTCTTTAATCCCCCAACTCCCCACAATTGCCATTGCCTCCTCGCCTCCATCCCTCAGCCGCTCATCCCGCAACGTGTCTGCCACGCAGTGCCATGGGTCGCGGCTTCCACCCCATTTGAGCAGATTCTCCTTGAGCCACTCGCCATTCTCGCGGCTAATGGCAGCCCCATTCTCGCCAGCATCAAACACCTTTCTCCACACACGCTCTGCCAGCACACGATCAAATAAATAGCTGTAGTACGTAGCACCATACCCAAACAGATGGCCAAAGAAGCCCTGCCAGCACGTCGATGGCGGGTCGGCCGGGCCCACAGAATATTTGGTCTCTAGCTCATGGAAGATGCGCGTCGACTCAAACCCTGGTTCAGATGCTGCGGGTGAATGGTAGGCCTGGTCTAGCATTGCGAGAATCAACTGGTGCTCGGTGTCAAGCCCCTCGAAGCGCTTCATGAGCCGGATCTTGTCAACTATCATCTCATACGGAAGCGGTGCGTCCGTTTGCCAGTGTCGTGCAAAGAGGCCCAGCACTGTGGAATCTGCTGCAAAATGCTCCATTAACGTGGATGGAAGCTCTGCAAAGTCAGTGGCACAGCGAGTGCCAGCGACGTTCTGGAAGGATGTCCGGGCTAGAATAGAATGAATGGCGTGGCCCATTTCATGGAATAGTGTCTCAACCTGGTAAAAACTCAGAAAAGCCGGCTCGTTACGGCCTGAGGAGTTCTTAGGAAAGTCGCAGATCAGTGCAATTGTAGGCAGCTGCTGGACCTTGCCGTCATGAGACGCCGAAGCCATGCCATCATTGGCAGCCTGTTCCGGCGTGTCGAAGCTCGGCAGTTCAATGTTGCTGTTAGAGCCTCCGTACATGCCCATCTCCTGGGCCACATCGGCGATCTCCTGGGCAAGCATCTCACGCGAGCATCTCACTGTGTAGTGTGCGGGGTTTGGTGACTTCCCAGGCCGGTAGAATAGATCGCAGTAAAGGACAGCAAGCTGGCGGCCTGAATCGTCCATAACATCTAGACGGCGTACATCCGGGTGCCACGTCTCGCCTGGTTCGGACTCGGCAGGCACTAGACGGATGCCGTAGAGGCGTGTGAACAGGCGAGACATACCTTGCATCACAGTGCCCACCGAAAAGTAGGCTGAAAGCTGGTCGTCATGCTTCGTCTTACTATGCATGTCTGAGCGAATGCTGTCAATGCAAAAGTCCTTGTCCCACGCGTTGAGTTCGGCTGAATCGTCATTGACTAACCGGCGCTTGCGCTCAAGAAGAGCAGCCACCTCCTTCTCAATGGTTGGTGCATTGTGCTGCTGAAGAGCGGACAGGAATTTCATCACCTCGGAAGGTGTCCTCGCCATCATCCTATCCTTGAGAGCGTGGTGGGCATAGCTCTCAAATCCGGCCAAAGTAGCGAGCTCGGCACGTTGGCGAAGCATATTTTCGAGGTTGCGGATTGTGCTAGCTGAAGCAGTACGACTGGAAATGTAGATGGACTTGCGCACATCGCTATCACGCACGCTGCGCATGGCGGCAGCAGACTCGGCGCTCATGAGAGGAAGCTGGAGCTGGCCATTTACAGTCAAGTCCGCTGCCATGCGGGGGTGCAATCCCATGAGCCGCGACGCTGGAAAAGACAAAGCCGGCACTGCAGGGCGGGCCTCGGAGATGAAGCGGCTGCCCAACTCGCTAATCTTTTGGGAAATATCGACAAAACGCTGGCGCTGTCTGCGTGGCAAATGGATGCCTGACTTCATAAAGTCGCTCTTCAGAATTGCTGCCACCATCTTTTCTTCCTGGGACCAGGAGGCCGTTACTTCGGCCATTCCCATAGCCGCCGTGAGCTGTTCATTGATGCCGCGTGTGGTGTTGAGTTGGTTCATGTAGTGGTAGGCCATAGCCCAGGCGTCCGAGGCGGCAGCTTGGATGCTAGCATCTGGATGTGTAACTCTGACAAAGTCGCAGAGATCCAAGACTCTGCATAGGAGATCGCTAAGCCGGTCCAGATCTCTTACAATGCCCTTGTAGCTCTCTACGCTGTTAAGCGCCAAAATCTTGTTGACTATACCCTGGGCCCGCTTGATATTGATTTGTGAATAAGTCAGAAACCCTTGTGGGTTTGTAAGGAAACGGTTCTTGAACAACCCAACGCTCTTGCGCGTCCAGCTAGCCAGAGATAGTCTCAGTGTTGAAGCGCCAGTATCGAAAACCTCACGCAGCAGCGAATCATCATGGGCACTAGATTCAGAGACGACGACGGGGCCTACCGATGCTGGCGATACGGTAGAAAGATTTCGACCTCGTTTGGGAGCTGGTACCAAGCTCGGGTTAGCCCTTCGCAGGTCTGGGCATCGCGCTAGCCCCGTCGAAGCTGATCTAGTAAACATGTGTGTCGAGGACCCTCCCATCGGCGCTGAGATGATCGACTGTCTGCTTGTGCATCGCGAGCACACCCATAGCCGGGATGCGGCACCTGCTCTAGTATAGCGAACTTTGATCATGGTGGTAGCTACATGTGAGCAAAGCTATGCAGATATTGTACAAGAAATGTGTTTATTCAGGAACTTTCTGTCAGTGTTCAATGCTCATTCGTTATTGGTTGCCCCGATCAAGCAACCAACTTTCTTGTCGTTGGCCGTTCGTTTGTCACTGCTCCACTTATTTTTCAACTTTGCTCTCTGCCGGGAACGGGGCAAGAGCGCTCAAAATGGGGTTTTAACCGTTGTTTAGCCGACTAACGGTCCTCTCCTCCCA
This sequence comes from Ceratocystis variospora, assembly GCA_038407165.1. Taxonomy (NCBI): domain Eukaryota; kingdom Fungi; phylum Ascomycota; class Sordariomycetes; order Microascales; family Ceratocystidaceae; genus Ceratocystis; species Ceratocystis variospora. Next base: position 28,842 of record JAXHKN010000086.1, on the reverse strand, counting down.
GTCCAAACCTCACGTCAAATCCCATCACCAAAGTTATTCTCATGGACTTTTGGCTATCTCGGTTTTCTACGCCGGGTCTCTTTTGGAGCTTTGGAATTTGAATCCACCCGTAGACTTTCTGACTCGCTTCTCCTTTCTTTTTTCTCAACTGCACGCACTGCTATCACGTGCGTTCTTTTTACAATGGCTGCTCGAGTCTTTATGAGGCAGGTAAGAAACTCTCGTTCGGTTCCTGCGTGAAGCTTGCTTGGCCCTCTCTCCTCCAAGCCATGCTGCTGATACGTGATACTCCATCGCTGTTTTTTTATGGTATTATGCTGATTTACCTGTATTTCCTTCCCCTGCAGAGTGCTGTGGCGCCGCTGGCAGCCTCAACCCTTCTTGCCGGCTTTGCTCTGCGCCCCGAGACGGCCTACGCCGAGGCATCCCAAGAGCTTCTGGTACGTCACATTTCCAAGACCGCCTCTGCTTCCCACTTCCAGCTAATGTTCTATTGTCTGTTTCTTGCGTAGTCTTCCCGCAAGCCCATCTACGACGATGCCTCTGTCCCCGCCGCCGCCACCGCCGCCGCCGCTACTTCCAAGCCTGCTGCTGTCGCCCCTACTGCGGCTACGCCTACCAAGTCATCATTCTTCTCTTCTGCCCCCTCCTCCTCCCTCGAAACCAGCCGCGCCAACAGACCCGCCCGTGGTCCCTCGCCTACCGACAGACTTGCCGTGCAAATCGGTAAAGTCCGCCTGTTGCTGCACAGCTACGTCGTCAGTGCTGAAGACGCTGTCAATAATACCATGGCCAAGGCCTTTTCACTGGAGCAGTCATTCACCGGCACCATTGCGTCGCTGGCCCCTGCCAAGGAAACTGGCGAAAAGATCCTGCCTGGTGCTGTCTACGTTCTGGTTGCCGCCATGTCGGGCAGCATCGTGGCCCGCAACCGCAACGTTGTGCTGCGTACCCTAGCGCCTTTGGCTTTGGGCATTGGTGCATCATGGACGTTCCTGCCTGTCACATCGCGTAACGTCAGCGATCTAGCTTGGAAGTACGAGCAACGTTTCCCTAGTGTTGCCGAGGGCCATATCAAGATGCGGGAGAGTATCCTGCGCGGTATTCACTTTGCCAAGGTCCACAAGCAGGTTGGCCTGCAGTACGTCGACGATACGGTGACCAGCGTTAGAGAATCAGTCGAGGACTGGGTGAAACAGGGCAAATAGAGACAACCGCTTCGTTCGTTTTCTTTCTTTGCGAGCTCCAAAGCTTGGGGGGATAAAGAGGGGGAGTTGAGCCGGAAAAGCAAGGAATCCCCAAGCGTAAAAGAGCACCCGCCCCCTGTGTACTGTACTATAGCTACCGTTTGTTTGTTATTTCATAGACTACTTGCGGGCATTTATCTCCTTGCATTCAATAATTATACAGGATGCCTCGTTATAGTGGGAAGACCAGTAAACATGCGTTCACGTAGAGTATTGTTTGGAAATTCCATGCAAGTGTATGTAGATAGTACTGCGTGTAGTGTTTATATATCTATAAGATCAATACTGCCCAATCAAGTGCTCTTCCAATTGAAGTCTTATAATGGTATTGGGGAGGTTTCCTTGGTTGCTTTTGCTGCTGCAACGCCTGTGCCTGCGCCCGTGGCCGCTCCCGACGCTTTGTTGCCTCGAGCCGATGCTGCAGAAGACACACCTCTCTCGCTGAGAGCACTCTTCTTTTTCTGCCTCTCCTCCTTTCGCACTTCGGCAGACTTCCCACCAGCCGCTGCCATTGTGTCGGCAGCCTGATTGTGGTGGCTAATCTTATTGATTTTCTCCAGACGATGTCTATCAACCTTGCCAGTCTCGCGCTCGCTCAAGCCTAAATGGGCGTCCAAGTCTTCAGCATCAGCACGCAACTCGGAATATCCAAAGGCATCAACTAACTGGAGATAGTTGCGGGCTCGGATAAGGCCAGAGTACGTCTCGTGCTCCTTTCCAGGCACCATCTGGGCCAGGAGGTACTTGGTGTTGGTGAACTTATTATCAACCTCTAGAGCCATGCGCAAGTACTCGCGCGAGATCTCGCTCCAGTGGGCCAAGCCTCCATCGGCCTCAGTGCGGAAACAGCTAGGATTTTCCTCGGCAGCACGTGCAATCATAGCACCATCGACCCCGAACTCTTCAACAAGATCCGCCATTTGGTCGCGACTCAAGACATCCCCATTAACAAGGCAAGCCACACCCGCTTCGTGACATACATTCCGAATCATACTCAGCTGACTGCGAATAGCTGGCTGGCGAGGTCTCATAGGTGTGGTACGGCAGTGAATCGTCAGGCCAGTAATTCCAGTAGCGCAGAGCCGGCGGACCAACGCCTCGGTGTTTTCGGGATCGTCGAGCAGGCGAATTTTCACGCTAATGCCAATCCCAAACTCGGGCGTGATATTTTGAACAAGTGCCTCTAGAATTGATGCAAGCTTTTCAGGTGTCTTAAGCAGTGCGGCGCCCATGCCACCCGAGGTGCTGAACGGCTTGGGACAGCCAGCATTGACATCAATACCGGCAACATCAGGTGCCACAATACGAGCAGCTTCAACCGCACGCTCGGGGTCAGCTGTGCCAACCTGAAAAATGAGCTTCTTTCCTTCCCGTTCGGGATGAAGGCGGAAGATTATACTGTCCTTGACCTCGGTGTTGGTAGACTTGTCCTTGGCGCCATTAGATGGTTTGCGCACAAAGTCAATAGTGCCGGTTCGCTCGTTAACAAGGCGGGTAGTACCAATCATGGCACGGTCTACGGTTTCGGGGCCTGCATTTGGAGAAAAGTAATGTGTTAGAGACAAAGGAACAGACCTGCATAGGCCCTATGTCTAAAGAAACGGTCGCCAATATATGAGGCCAGCAAAGAGGAAACTCACTCCAGACAAGATCAGCACCATAGCGAAGAGCCATTAGCCGTGATGGCAACTCGCCAGACCGAACCATAGGTGCAAGCACCAGCTTTCCACGATAATCCACCCCACGAGGGGGGATAGGAACTTTCTTGACCTCTGTGACCATGAGTCTGCGTATAAAACCTAAGAGCATATCGCAGACACCAGAAAGTCGCGTTGGCAGTGTTCACATGCTGCGACAGGTTGGAAGCAACTAAGTGTGGGTATTGAAGCCAGGGCCTTGGAGTCAATCGCAACTTCGATGGGGAAGACAGTCCTATTTGTTAATAGACATAGCGAACAAGCAACTTTTTTCTTGATTAGTAACAACTGGGTGGGGCACCGTGTTATCGATAATGCCAATCATCTATCGATAAGGGTTAGAGCTTAGGTAAGGGCCCCGGAGCTTCATGACATGACGCACAACCATGTCCATTTATCCGTAATATTACTCCAAGAAGTAGCCTTCACAAACAGCTTTGCTATACTACACGATGCGTTTTTCCTTCTGGTATTGTTGCAAGATGCAAGATGCAAGACACTTGTTGTCAGCTAGTCAGTCGGGTCAGACAGGAAGGGACAAATAACGGGACATCTCCACTCCACACCGTGCGAGCCCTCATCTGACAACGCTGGCGGGGTAAGGCATTAGAGTTGAATTGTTTTCTTGTCTTATGCTGGGCTTGTGCTGGATAAGCTCTGCACGCCTATCGATGGGTCGATCGATTCCTGAGGATTATAGCCAGGAACAACAGATTTTCCTTCCCTCTATCTTCCCCCGAGCTGTTTTTCTCCTTGTCCTTCTCCGGCTACACGACATAACAATGTTTGCAAGTCGCGCAAGTCGCACTCTAGACACCGCTCCGGGGCCTCGTTTACTTCATCTCTCTCGGACCTCCTCATTTTCAACGCGTGCATTTTCTACGGCAGTCTGCAGCAGCAATTACAGCTTTCCCACTCTAAGTCCACTAAAGCCACTGAAGCCACTGAAACCACTGAAACCATTCAAACTCAAAGCCCTTCTTTCACAGCCGCAGTCACAGTCACAGCACAGTGTCCAACTTTTTCGTGCACTCCACATCGCCGGCCACCGTCGAATTAAAATGGGCGATCGCAAGGCACGCCATCTAGCTTCAGCTCCAATAGGGAGCAGTGGCCCCTCTTTGGCTGGCCTAAGTACCATCAGCACCAGCACTACTACTGCACAACTGGCATCTGCAGCTAGTAATATAACCACTACCACAGCAGCAACCCCTCCCCCTCCTTCTACCACTAATAGGGCCCTGTTGTCTCTCTCTTCTTCTGGCCCTTTCTCTCCCTCTTTTTCCTCTTCTTCCTCCCTTCCCCCGTCCTCCTCTCTTCCCCGTGTCCATCAGATTGCAGGCCACCTTTCATCCTCTAGTCTCCGTTCATTTACCACATCTTCCCCCATTCATCCACATCGCCATTTAACGCCCATCGAAATGGCCTCTCCCTACTCTGTCCACAAGGTCGGTGCGGCCAACACGCTGGAGCACCGCGTGTACATCAAGAAGGAAAACCAGATCGTGTCGCCCTTCCACGATATCCCTCTGTACGCCAATGCCGAGAAAACCATTCTGAACATGGTCGTTGAGATCCCTCGCTGGACCAACGCTAAGCAGGAGGTGCGTCCCCTTCCACCACGACCATCCACACCTTTGTCCATATCCATTTAGTGCCGTTTTCTGACAGTTTCTCTTCCTCACTTCTCTCTAGATCTCCAAGGATGAACCTCTTAACCCCATTAAGCAGGACATCAAGAAGGGCAAGCTTAGATTTGTCCGCAACTGCTTCCCCCACAAGGGCTACCTCTGGAACTACGGTGCCTTCCCCCAGGTACGTTAACCAACTGGCTAAGCTCAATTCTACCATACAACTACGGGTCACCCTAATACCTTACATATCCTAACCTCTCTCTCCCTCTCTCTAGACCTGGGAGGACCCTACTGTTGCCCACCCTGAGACCAAGGCCAAGGGTGACAACGACCCGCTTGATGTCTGCGAAATCGGTGAGCTGGTTGGCTACACTGGCCAGGTCAAGCAAGTCAAGGTCTTGGGTGTCATGGCCCTTTTGGACGAGGATGAGACTGACTGGAAGGTCATTGTCATTGATATCAACGACCCCCTGGCTTCCAAGCTGAACGATGTTGAGGATGTCGAGCGCCATCTGCCCGGTCTCCTGCGTGCCACCAACGAGTGGTTCCGTATCTACAAGATCCCCGATGGCAAGCCTGAGAACTCGTTCGCCTTTACTGGTGAATGCAAGAACAAGGCGTAAGTGCTATTATCTTGTGCACCCCCGTTTATGTATATTCACTAACACACGCAACAGCTACGCCATGGATGTTGTCCGTGAGTGCAACGAGGCCTGGGAGCGCCTTATCCAGGGCAAAGTCCAGCAGCCCGGTGTTTTGACGTAAGTCTTTGTTAAACCTAAGCCCATCCTCTCGCCCCCCCCCCCCCTCCAAGAAAAAAAAAGCACCCCCTCTCTAACATGTCTCTCTTTTTCCTCTTTAGCACCAACCTCTCCGTTTCTGGCACCCCCGGAAACATCACCGCTGCTGAGATGCCCGCTATCCCCGCTCACCAGGAGCTGATCCCCGCCAAGATCGACCCCTCCATTGACAAGTGGTTCTTCATCAGCGGTGCTTCCGCGTAGATCCATGCGTCCATGTCCAGGCTATAATCTGTTAAAAAGCCATTGCATGTCTACAAAGTCACTGTAGTAGTACCGATTGCTTTGGTAGACTGAATCAAGAAAAACATGAACAACTTTTATGGAAACCCAAAGTGATATTGTATTGTATATCAAAAGGATTAAAAGGAAGAAATAAATGAGAAATACGAGAAACGCCTATGGAATATAATTGATAGTCACACACTTATCCGGTCGGCCAGCCCCCCAGGTCTGCATGATCACCAGCAGTAATGGCTGACGGTAGTAGTGGTTGATAGTATACAAGGTGGTCATGGAAGTGGCAGTACTAGAAAAAAGAATAAGGCATAACCTTCAAGCATCCTGGATATCAGCCTTTTTCTGCAGCGCTCTGGAGTGACGATCAACCTCTTCAACTAAGCCCTGAATACTGGTTGACTCGCAATCAAGGTCCATAACTCTCCCATCCTCTAAGCCACGAAAGCAAAGTAAAGTCAGTAAAGAATCCAATGAACGCACACAAGCATGTACCATAAGCAGATGATATAACGGGCACCATACTAAACGTAACCTGCAGCTGAGGCTTCTCTACCGACCCCTGTGGGATAACGGTGTTGTTGATGACCAATCCTTCAGCGCGGGCATTAGACGGTATCTGGCAGAGGAATAGCCGTGTTGAGCGGGATGCTTTGCTGAATGGGTTGACCCGCGAAGTTATTTGGGTTATGAACTTGGTGATCATACTGGGCAAGCAGGACTATAAGGCGGCGGGAGGTTAGGAGATCTAAATAGACGCGGTGTGTTTTTGTACGGCATACATATATAAAATCTCAATGGGTTGAAAGGCGATTGATCGCTCAGGAAAACGAATTACTAGTACAACGCTACTCAGTCGTGATGCTGCTGCAAAATCAAAACCTTGAGGGTTTGCGAAGTCTGAAAGTGGGGCCATGTACAGTGCTTTTTACACGGCTCATTTCAGTCGGTCTACAAGGGCGAGCGCAATTCCAGTTACACAGCTGCGAATCAAAACCAAGCTTGACTTTTTTGTGTTGAAAGAGAAATTGTAGAGCTAAATTGTTTTCCGTAGCTGTGAAATTTTGCCCTTAGAATTGGGCAAATTGATAGGTAAGAGTTACTACGCGGAAATAGCGGCCAGCAGAACTGTTGCTGGCCCTCCTTGGTTTTCTTCCAAGCTCCGTTTATTCACAGAATACCGACACAGATGACACTGGGGGGAGCACTGTGCTGAACTTGCTTAGTCATCAGTGCCATTTGGCATTTGGCCAGCGCAGCGGAATGTCGTCACAGGCCTTTTTGCCATGACATTTGGTGAGTTTTTGACCATTAACCTATCGACTTGCGCCACATGCCTATGCACTATACAACAGTTATTGCTAGTACTCAGATGGACTCAATGACATTTTGTCTTTCTACTACGGAATCTTCAATTTCAAACTGCGCAAAAAGCTACTGCCCCAACTTATAGTTCCTCGCAACAAACTCACTCTCCCCTCCATCAACCATGTCCACTGCCGAGCTTCAGGAACGCCTAGTCGCTCTGCAAGAAACCACCTTGCAGCTCAGAGAGCTCATCGATCGATTAGCCAGTCTCAAGTTTGAGCCTGGATCTGTACCACTGAATGTTAGCGAAGAGAATAGCATCAGCGGCGAGCTGAGCACTGAGATTAGCCATATCCTCCGCGAAGAAGAGGACGAACTTGAGATTCTAAGCGAAGAAGTCGAGGATCTACCAGAATCTAGCAAGCCACGTTTAAAAGATGGTGTGGAAATGCTTCACAAAGAACTCGCCGGGTGCGTATGCCAGTCCAAATTTATATGGGTAGCTTGCATATATGGATTGTTACTAATAAAAAAGGATGTTCTCTCAAGATGCCGCATCGCTTTCCGACACGCACAGATTTCAGCACGAAAAAGCTTAGCCGATGCCCAACGACACGAGCGCCAACTCCTGATATCTGTATACTCACAGCCAGAACCTGCCAACTCATCACAGGTCGATGCCTCCGAAGACCACCAACGCGATACCTTAGGTGGTCTCCATCCCCATACTGAAAAGAAGCCATCATCGCTCCTGCAGAAAAAACACACAGCCCTCTCGGACGAAGATCAGCAAACAGTCGGTGCTAGTACTGATGTCACACTAGCGCTACGGCGCACACACGACATGATTGCGGCTGAGCTGGCACGCAGCGAGTATGCTCACCAGACACTAGTAGAGTCATCACAGGCATTAGCCCAATTGAATGAGTCGTATGGCTCACTGGAGGGCATGCTGACTTCGTCCAAGGACTTACTAGGTACACTGCTGCGCTCACAAAAGAGCGATACATGGTACCTACAGACGTCCTTCTACATGTTGCTAAGCACGCTGGCGTGGCTAGTCTTCCGCCGCTTCTTATACGGTCCTACATGGTGGCTGGTATGGCTTCCACTCAGGCTTATCTTTGGTACAGGCTGGATTGTGGGTAAGACCGTTATCCCTGCCGGGAAGCAACCAGCGGGTATGGAGAGTGCGGATGTCTCTATAGGACAAAAGGCGGAAGTTGAAGGACTACCAAGCGAGGATTTACCGACGGTTTCGATAGTGACCGAAACTGGGACAAAACAAGACACCAAAAACGAGGATATGGATGCGGAAACGGAATCCGAGGATCTCAACATGAGTGAAAAGGTTAAGAAGATTATAGACAGCCATGGCGATGTTGAGATTCTATTAGATGAGGCTCGTGTTATGGACGAAGACAACAATGGCCCCGAAACAATTTTCAAGGAAGAGCCAATGCAGCCTGATTTCAGTGCTGAGGAGGTCAGATCTGACTCTCCGCGAGACGAAGACGTCGCTGAGAGAAACAAGGACGAGCTTTAAACAGTTATACTTTTTTAGTACCCAATTCAAGAAGAGATTAACGACTAGAGCGTTGAAAGGGTATACTGATGCCGTGACAAACAATGAAACCTATAGCAATATATATATATGTATATATCTTCTTCACCTATGTGTGAGTGCTGCCCTTAGACCTATTTTTTTTTCTAAATATTCTACATGTGCTACAGTCGTACATTCATTCGTATGGCGCAATATTTTATGTCGCGGTATCCGACATCAATGGAAATCAAGCTTGAGCTGCAGCCTCGGCCTCACGCTCACGGCGGGTCTTAACCTTAGGGATGTTGCTGATCCAAGGGATGTTAAGCTGCTTCATTTCAACAGCCACCTGGAACAGATAATCCAGACTGAGTAGCGTGGCGGTGTTCAGGTCAGCAAGGGCTACCACAGGTCACGATGACCATTTGCAAGGGATGGGTTCTCTGCTGAAAGGGGAAAGGGAGAGGATGCTCGTAGGGAGAATGCCAATGGAGTGTTGAAACAAAAAAAAGAAAATGGTCTAAGAAGTCGGAGATGTATGTCGCGGAACTTGGACTTAATGGACTTACCTCTCACACTGCGTCTTAGCCTTATGCACGTTGTCGCCCCATACATAAACACCATGGCGACGAACCAGCACAGCATACGTATCCGGGTACTGGTCCATGGCCTCTTCCAAGAACTCGGTCAAGTCTTCCTCATGCGCCGTATTCTCGATGACGGGAATGCGCAGGGTATCATGGTAGCCGAGGTTACCCGACTTCTCAAAGCCGCGGCCAAAGCCCTTAATCTGCTCAATGTTGTTGATCTCAAAGACCGTCGACCCGCACTGTTCCAAAATCAACGTCACCAGAACCGCCCAATGGGAGTGCGTATGAATGCAGCAGCCAGCACGTCGTTTGGTGAAGGCCGCTAGAAAGAGCGGCGTGCACTGCGATGGCTTGTAAGCCGCGGGCGAACGCAAATAGATGCGGTTAGCAGAAGCAAGCGTCTGAGAGAGCGAGAGTACGTAGATGTCATCGGGCTTCATGAGTTCCTTCTGCACCCCAGAGGGCGCAATGTAGACATGGTCACTAAAAGTAGAAAAGAGCTTGCTTGTCAGCACACACGACAAGGGATAGGGATAGGAATATAAGGGGTTGCAGGGTTATAAACAGCTTCTGTCTGGAGGCCTTGCCCCAGGGGAGGGTAGGGGAATGAGTTGTCAGCGATTAACTTCTTTACTTACTTATCACGAATAGAGCAACCACCACCAGTGCCGGTCACCCAGCCCAGCGTCCAGAACTTAGCACACAAGGCCGGGATGAGATTAGCTGGATGATTGGGGTTATCAGATCTAACGAGAGTCTCGGGGTCGCTCATTGTGGTCTATATTTGTAGGTTGAAGTGACAATTTATGAGTACTTTTTTAAGCGTGACGTTATGAAAAGAAATTTTGAGGTCACTAAGCTTCTATGTCACTTGTACATCTGCACAAGGTACAAAGGTACAAAGGTAGAAATAGGCAGGCACATGGCATGTTCTAAGCGCCCCACAAAATAATACCACGATACCAACCCTATTCCAGAGCCTAACCCTACATATGGTGATACAGATTGAGTTACAAGACTGCACAAGGATTTTTATCACACCGTCATTGCTCGCAATACAGGGATACAAAAATCGTGGGGAAGACCTGGGACAAGATCCTGCGTTACTGGAGAAGAAGCTTGGAGTTGATAGGGGGCTGATAATTGAGATTGGCTGGCGAGGTGAAATGAGGACAAAAGCCTAGTTTTCCAGCCCGGCTAGGGTAGACAAAGCCAGGGAGGAGGCTGAAATGACATGTTGATGTGATGTACATTACAGGAACAAGACAGCTAGGAGGGCGCTGTGAGCTGGCAGGTGGGGGAGATTAGCTGGCCGCCCATCACAAACCTAGTTCAGAGACAAAATAGGACAGGAGAGACAGGGGAGATAGGAGATACAGGAGATACAGGAGGGAAGAAGACCAAGCCATCCGTGGGAGAGAAGGGAGGATATGTTGTGGAAACACGGAACAAAACAGCTTTGGTTACAGAGCTTGTGACTTGGGTTGGCTTTCTACTTGGCTGTAGAGCACAGATACTGACTGAGCTGTCAATCTTGTTCTCCAGCTTCTGATATTTTGTCGCTTGCAAGGGCGGGCGGGATTTAAACGGGCCAAGAGATCCAAACCATGATCTACAACAGACACAACAAAGACCAAAAGAAAGTCAAGTGACATAAAGATCACAACGACGGAGGATTACAGGGGAATTAACGAGATGGAGAGTATAATATTAGGAACGAGGTACGAGGCATAGGTACACAACGAAGGCAAATAATTATTTGCCACAAAATGAGTTGGCGGGAATAAAACCTTCACATAAGGGGGGGGGGGGGTTGTTGTTTTGTTTATTTCAAGTTGGATAAACTCCTACTCCTTGGCGGCTTCGTCCATGGCTCAGTGCGTGGTGGCCGCCTTGCCACAAGAGGGAGCGCGTTTATACGGGATGCGCAAGAAGAGGCCTATTTCTTTTTTCTTTTCATTTCAGCGTAGTAAGCAAGGGCAAGCGGGATGTTTCGTGATAGACCGTCTCGGTTAGAGTGGATGAAGTGTAAGACGGGAGAAAAAGAGTGAGCCACACGAATATGGGAACGAAAAAAAGAGACAGGATACGAGCCACGCCAGCGATGGGCGAATACGAGGTTTACCAAAGGAAGAAAAGTTGGTATCACATTGGAGCTATTAGTGAAGTGGGTACCATAGTAACATTAGACAGCAAAAAGCAAGCCGTGACATAGGGCTATGCACAGGCCTAGGATCAGGACGAAAGTCAGACCGAGATTCAACAAACCAGAGGCAGGAGCCATACGCACAGAAAAGAACAACGAGGCCAGAGAGCCAGAGACAAAGATATGCACTAGAGACGCTGTGGCACAACAAAAGAAAAAAAAAACAACACGAAGCGAAATCACATGATCCTCTTTCCTTTTTCAGTCATAGGTCTCACGAATCTCACACCATTGTTGTAGTTTTCCCCTGAGCGAGAGACTAGGAAAGAGCTAGGAAAGAGAGAGTTAGACAATGCAGTTGCTTAAACTAAAGAACATCAAAAGTAGCAAGAGTAAGCAAATGAGTTGAAAAACAAACAAACAAAAAAAGCAATAGCGGGAATTTGGGACAGTCAGCGCCAGCAAAGCAAATTAGAAGGAGGCAGAAAGCCGTCGAAACCCCCGGTCGAAGCTTGGCAAAAGCGCGTGAATTTCCTCTCATTTTTGTTGTATTTAAATTGTGCCACTTATTTCTGTGACAATTTATTTGCTTTTGTTTATTGTCATTAGATCATTAGATTCCCGCAGCAATCAAACCCACATGCCCATAGCTTGTGGGCGTTTTCTTTCTGTCATTTTTTCTCTCTAGCAATCCAATATTCGCTGTCCACCCTAGAAGCCTGAAATTCAGAGTCAATGCCAATCATTTCTGCACAATGCCCGGCGCGTGTTGCCCAAGTAAACAAAGCCAGCCATCCCCAAGTTGCCAGGCCAAGGCTGGAGAGTAGCTAAGGGCAGCTAAGGCCTTGGAATGTCGGAGGATAGCAGGGTTGAACGTTGATACTTCGCAGTGCAAGTCCTCTTGTACCTGGTGTTACTGCCGCTTTTCACAGCCCTCACATGAGCACAGCAAACCAGTACAGCAGGAACAAGGAAACGCCCGCCCGAATTGTCTATGGCCCGGACTAGGATCAAGAAGCATACAGCGAACAAGCAGCAAACCCCCAGCAGAGGCAAGGAAGAATATGAAAAAAAAGGGGAGGGGGGCGTGAATAGGGGGTGTATTTTTGTCTTTTGAAACAGCGGGAACAACACGAATAGCAACCTTTGTTTTTCGTGAAGCCTTTGCCCGCACCTTATTTGCTTAGTAGAGCTAGCCAGTTCCATTTGCGAAGCGAGTTTAGAGAATGCTGTGTATAAGGCAGGTTTCAGTGCTATGTATTGCTGAATATGAGGCCGGGAAAAGAAACTAACGAGGAAGAGGCGTGTATCAAATAGAGACAAGGAGAGAAGGTGAGGAAAAAGCCAGCGTCCCCATCCTATTTCCCATCCTTCTGATGCTTCCTCCACACACACCCCGGCACCCGGTGTTAGTGCTTGTCGACCCAGAGGTATAAACACTCCTGCTCTCCTCCCAACTTTTCTGTTCTCTGGCTCTCCTGGTTCTTCTCTTCACTATCCAGTCTATCTTTTCAGTCTTCTCCTTGCTTAGTCGGTTTTATTCTCTCGTTTCACTTGTTGCTTTTCTGCTATATTGCTCTATTACTACTTTAATACTTTTAATACTCCAACCTCTTCAACATGCGTTTCACTACCGCCATCTTCGCCTTTGTCGCCGCCGTCTCGGCCCAGACCGGTACTGCCACTTCTGAGGCTGCCCCTGCCGAGACCACCCTGACCTCGGCCCAGATTGAGTGCCTCAAGAACTGCGATGACAGTGACGTCAACTGCCGCGCTAACTGTGTCATGGTAAGTGCTTGCTGAGTCTTGAAGCAACGTATAGTCCAACTAACATCGGCTGTGTCATGAACCAGGTCCCCAACCCCAATGACGCTCAGGTTAACGCCACCACCGAATGTGTGGCCGCTTGCCCCCAGGGTAACGGCACTGAGGCTGAGACCCAGGCCTACATTGACTGCAGCCAAGACTGTGTCAACCAGTTCTGTAAGTTGCCCACGATCATACAATGCTGCAAGGAACATGAGATGTTGGCAAGAAACATGTTGACTAACATGAATTTACAGACTACAACGTCGTCAGTGGCACCCCCGCCTCAGGCACCCAGGGCTCTGGCTCCTCCGGCTCTTCTGCCTCTGGCTCTGCCGCCGCTTCCGCTACCTCCTCCGGCAGCTCTGGCTCCAGCTCTGGCTCTTCTTCTTCCGGCTCTGCTTCTGGCACTGGCTCCTCCTCCAGCTCCTCCACTTCTGGTTCCGATTCCACCGCTACTGGAACTTCTAGCGGTGGCGCTATCCTTACTTTCTCTTCCGGCCTGGGTCTGCTTGGTGTCTTCGCTGCCGCCCTTGCTCTGTAAACAGTCTCATTGGCGAGCGTGATGTTACAGCGCGGTTGTCGCTCTTTGCAATTTAGACCACTAACGACTGCTGATGAACGAATCTATTGGAAATTAGCTATAGCAATAAAATAGAACAACTGCGAGATTGAAGATGAAATACTTATCAGACTAAAGTGGCTCCGTGTATAAATGAATGATGTGTGGGTGGGTGGGTGTGTATGTCTACATATAGAGGGGGTCGCCTGCCCCGACAGGGCATATTCGAGGCATCACTGCCACTGTCTTGTGGTCGTGCTCCTGCGAGATGTCGTGCCCCCGCTAATGATGGAAGAAGCAATCGGCTGGTTGTTGCCAAAGCCTCTCTTCAGGTGGCCCCGAAGATCAACACCTCGGCGTCATGGCTCCTGGGGATGATCCTCCCACTAGTGGTCTTACTCTAGCAAAACTCTTGCTCTTCCATCGGCCAACTCTCGTTGCGCTGGTCGGTCTGGAAATTTGCCAAAATACTCATGCACCTGGAAATTAACTGCTCTGCGTTCATGCAAAAGGATCAGCTCTAGGACACAAGGCTGGTGAAGAAAAACGCAGGGAGGAAAAGAGAGCACTGCCCCGTGTTCTTGATGTCGTAGAATAATGATAGAATATCATGGAAACAATTACTCAAAAGTAGCAGGTGCCCTTTCCTTAATTAACCCGGGGAGACAGATCCTTCCATGTCTTGCAGCGACAAAAGGAAGGCTCTCTCTACCTGAGCTGAGGGCTGGTTGCCTCGACCGTTGAAGTCCCAACAGTGCATTGTGTTCCTGACACTGTTAGACAAGTGGCCTGCTGCCACAAAAACACAGTATCAAACTGGCTATCGTGACGCACTGTTTCGGCGTTGGTTGTCTTGATTTAGCTTGTCCTAGCCCCCGGAGCTGCCCTTGCCCACTAAAAGAGGACACGTTGAAGCTCAATCGCCCTTGCCGTGTGCTGTACTTCTTGCAGCTTGTCTCTGTCCCTGGCCTATCACAACTTATTTTCTTTGCTATTTGTCTTCTTTATTTATTCTCCTCTTTCCATCTATTTTTTCTCTTCTTTTTTCGACTTCATCGGCGCATTTGCTTTCTCATCTCTGCTTGGCCAATCATCGCATTACCATTGATCTGACTTGTCTGTATGTATGTTCTCTGTTTTGCCCATCTACTTGTCACTAGCTCTCTCTCTGCCTGAGCTGTGATTATCCTTGCAATAAACTTCGCATTCTCTGAGGCCTGCCCGTTATTATCATATTGTTGGTTACCTCGAAATTGAATTCAATCGACCAGAAGCCTATGTTACGGCTGCTGTTTTGTTGCTAGTTCTCAAGCTAACCTAAACGCATTTCTAATAGTCTTGAGTCGCCTGCCTGAACATCTCCAGCAGAACCATCCGGCCTCTCTACATCCACATCCAGATTCAACACAACACATACGCTCACGTATCCACAATGAAGCTGCAATCTGTCGTCACCGCGGCTCTTATCGCCGCTGTTAGTGCCGACGATGCCCAGAAGCCTCTGACCGGTGAGAAGACCTCGTCTTCTGTTGACCTCCCCACCTTTACTGTACGTTGTCCCCCAAACACCCAGTTGACCCATGTCTGCTTTTTGCATCGACTAACACCCACATTCTGCCCTCCAGTCTACCTCTATCAAGGGCGAATTCATCGAGCAGTTCACCGAGGATTGGGACAAGCGTTGGAAGCCGTCCCATGCTAAGAAGGATATCAAGGAGGGTGAAGAGGAGTGGGCCTACATTGGCGAGTGGTCCGTTGAGGAGCCCTCCGTTCTCAAGGGCATGGAAGGATACAAGGGTCTGGTCGTCAAGAATGCCGCCGCCCACCACGCCATCTCTGCCAAGTTCCCCAAGAAAATTGATCCCAAGGGCAAGCCTTTGGTCGTCCAGTACGAGGTCAAGCTTCAGAGTGAGTTTTCTACTGCTATTGTGACTTTGTATGCATGCACTCGCTGTTGGTTCATGGCTAACAACATCGTCTCCTAAATCATAGATGGCCTTGAGTGCGGTGGCGCTTACATGAAGCTCTTGCGCGAGAACAAGGCTCTTCACCAAGAAGAATTCTCCAACACCACACCCTACGTCATCATGTTCGGCCCCGATAAGTGCGGCCACACCAACAAGGTCCACTTCATTTTCAACCACAAGAACCCCAAGACCGGCGAATACGAAGAGAAGCACCTGACTTCACCTCCAACTGCCAAGATCACCAAGGCAACCGAGCTGTACACCTTGATTGTGCACCCCAACAACACCGTCATTATTCAGCAGAATGGCGATACTGTCAAGGAGGCTGATCTCCTCAAGGACTTCCAGCCCCCTGTCAACCCTCCTGCCGAGATCTACGACCCCGAAGACAGCAAGCCCAAGGACTGGGTTGATGATGCTCGCATTCCCGATCCCGATGCTACCAAGCCCGATGAATGGGATGAGGATGCTCCTTTTGAGATTGTTGATGAGGATGCAGTTAAGCCCGATGACTGGCTCGAGGACGAGCCCACAACCATTACTGATCCCGACGCTATCAAGCCCGAGGACTGGGTTGACGAGGAGGACGGTGACTGGATTGGCCCTGCTGTCCCTAACCCCAAGTGTGCAGAGGCTTCTGGCTGTGGCCCTTGGTCTAAGCCTATGAAGCGCAACCCCGATTACAAAGGTCCTTGGTCAGCCCCCATGATTGACAACCCGGCTTACAAGGGTCCCTGGGAGGCTCGCAAGATCCCCAACCCCGATGCCTTCAACGACACCACCCCCTCCAACTTTGAGCCCATGGGTGCTATCGGCTTCGAGATCTGGACCATGCAGAAGGACATCATGTTCAGCAACATCTACATTGGTCACTCAATTGAGGATGCCCGCAAGCTGGCTGAGGAGTCTTTCTTCCCCAAGCAGGAGAGCGAGAAGGCTCTGGAAGCTGCCGAGAAGCCGGCTGCCAAGGATGAGCCCAAGATCGATTCGGCCTCGGATCTCAAGTTCCTCGACGACCCCGTCTTGTACGCCACTGAGAAGCTGGATCTATTCCTCACCCTCTTCAAGTCCGACCCCATGGAGGCTGTTCGCTTCGTTCCCGAGGTGCCTGCCTTTGCTGCTGGTGCGTTGGTTGTTTTCCTTAGCATCCTGTCTATGCTCTTCGGCGGCGGCAGTGCCCCTGCCAAGAAGGCTTCTGGCAAGAAGCAGGAGAAGAGGGAGACCGAGAAGAAGGCGACTGGTGCCGCTACTGGTGCCGACACTGGTAAGACCGGTGCTACTAAGCGCACTGCGAAAGCCACATAAATCAAGAGTGTTCTTCGTTTTTCTTTGTTTTTTCTTTTTCTTTCTTGGATTAGATGAGTTGAAAAAGTAAAAGAAGCTTAGTTTCCAGAACTATGCTGTTCTATTCAATTTCTTCTCTCTATTCAACTTGTGTTTTTAGCCGTGTGGTCATGTTCGGGATGAAAGCAATGGAGATGATAACACGCATTGCGCTATGGGGCATATCTCAGGAGTACTGTTTTTTTGTTACTTTTCTTCTCTGATACACTTTTTAAGAGATTTCTTATTTATGATTATCGCAATGCTTGAATTTAGTGTTTGTATATGCCACGGCCCCCATCAAATACGCTGGCCGGTTCAGCCTATGCTAGTGCCTTGACCCTGGCGTGCTCGTTAATGAAGTCAAACACTTCTTTATGCCATACAAGCGAGTTTTCAGGCTTCAGAACCCACTGAATTAAAGTACCATAGGTTAGTAATAGCTATAAAACGAATAATAATAACATGCACGACAGTAGGATACAAAAAACTTACGTGATTCTCATCTGGAAACGTCAGGAACTTGCTTGGGATGTTCCGTGCCTGAAGTACATTGAACATAGCCAGGCCTTCCGAGATAGGCAGGCGATAGTCTAGTTCGTTGTGGATGACCATCATAGGCGTCTCCCAGCGTCCATGGAATTGCGCTGGGTCCCACTGGCGATACGTCGACTCGGGGTCCCATGGTGCTCCGCCAAAGTCGTGGTAGGGGAAAAAGAGCTCTTCAGTAGCCCACTTGGTATGTGTAGAGAAGATGCCGTCATGACAAACGAGCGCCTGGAAGCGGCGCGCCAATGGCTGACCGGCAATCCAGTTGATCATATAGCCCCCGTATGAGGCACCTAGCGCAACAGCACGTTGCATATCAACGTAGGGCATCTCGGCAGCAATATAGTCCATGCAGCATTCAAGATCGCGGTACGGTCGACCGCCCCAGCTGTTGGCAATGGCATCGGTGAAGGCCTGGCCATAGCCTGTGCTGCCTGTCGGGTTACAGGCAACGACAACGTAGCCTTGTTGTGCGAACAGCGCGGGATTCCAGCGTGTGCTCCAGGCGTCATTCCATGCGCCTTGTGGCCCACCATGGATCAGGAAGGCAAGTGGGTATTTCCGAGTCTCGTCGAAGTTGGCTGGCCGCATGACTAGAGCGTGTACTTCGACATCTTCCGCACCCTTAAACCAAAATTCGTCGCACTGTTTGCGCGAGAGACCGAAAAGAGCTCCATTGCTGGTCGAGGAGACGAGCAGCTCAGCCTGTGGCTTCTCACTTGCTGTGGCTGTGGACGGGGTTTTGACTATATAATAGGCCATACTTTCAACTAGCGAGCTGCTGCTGACAAGAACATGGCCCGAGTTCGCCAGCACGATGGCATTGATGACGGAGTCGTGGTTGTATAGCACAACAGGGTGTTCTGTTGTCGTAGCATCTGCAGGGACTTTGAGAAGCAAGACCTTGCCAAATGACTCGGCCGTAAAGTAAATATGTTCATCGTCATGCGACCACAGTAGCTCGTCTGGACTCAGGTCCAAGGTACCCTGGCCGTTTTCCGAAGAGTAGAACTCGTGCAAATTAGTCAGGTCTGTGATATCGGGAATGATCATAAGACGTCGCTTGTCCGATTCGTACTGCTTGCTACGCATACGTGTGAATACAAGTTTCTTCCCCGAATGTGAAAACGTAGGAGAGGCACTGTAGCCCTGTAGCTTCTCGGTGTGTACGATGGATGGCTTTTGCTGGAGTGGCTTTTCAGTGTAGGACTTGAGAGGGACATAGTAGAGGTCAGTCTTGGTGTACATGGCGGGATTGAGCTCGGGATCTTTAGCGACGAAGGCGATGCCTGACGGACCAAGATCGAAATGATTGGTGCCTGGAGCAAAGGGGACAGGGCACTCTAGGCCCGTGCCTTCCAGGGCATTGGTCAGCCCTGGGGAGGCAAGCATATACCGGGCGCCGGACTTGTGGAGCAGGCCATACCACACCGAGTTCTTGTTCTCAGTATTATAGGTGTCCCAATGGCGCACAAAAAGCTGAGTGTACACCTTGGCAGTTGAATAGCGTGGTTTGGCGTGGGATGGGGTGTACAGCTTCCCCTGTGGTGTTGTTGGAGCGGAAACGGCAATTGCGACTTCGGTATCCGACAAGCGTCTGACGCGGAGGTTTTCAAGAGTACCAGAAGCCCGGCTGATTTCAGTAACGGCACTGCATAGAAAAAATAGCATATTTTAGTCAGTAAGTAGAAATGACTTTACAGTAGATGGCGAGCGAGGCCGAGGCAAGCTGAGGCTATGTCTTACCCTGGAGTGCGAATGTCGATTACGCTAAGACTGGTTACACCGTCAACCACAGAGCCAAGCAGTAGAACTTCAGTGTCACTCAGCCAGAGTGGCTCACGATATCCGGGTGCGCCGCACAGGCAGGTATCCTTGCGAGACTCTATGTCAAAGATACGGATCTCGGCGGTGCGACGGTGAGAGTGGAAGGAGTACGTGGAAATCTAGAGCAACAGCGGCCACGGGTGGAAAAGCGCGAGATTTGTTAGTCGGGTAAATAATTACCAAGGTTACAAGGGGACAGGGGGGACATGATAGGACCAAGAAGCCTATAATAACAACATACCGAGTACAGAAGCTTGGTACCAGATGGATTTGGAATAGCAGTTGAGCGCCGCGGTGCGGAAAGCATCACCTCGGGCGTAAAATTCGTGTATCGGATTGTCATTATTGTTGACGTTGAGCAGAGCGGGATTTCGAGAAACGACACGGCAAAGACAAGAAGGCTGGGCTATGATGTCAGAGCTTCGAAGGGCACGTAACAACAGCAAAGTGGGCTATAAGTAAAGGAAGAAGAAGCGTCGTAACTCGATAGTTGGCGTGTTCGGTGAGGACGGTGTACAGGAATAACGAGGTAAAAAGAACTAAAAGGCAATTACGAAGTACAGGTAGAAAGAGCAGAAACTATCCCTGGAAACGGCAAGTGAAGCTGGAGAAGTGCCGCCTCTTATAGTAATAGCCGATCCGTAAATGGAAGTCTTGGGGTCTTGGGGATAAGTGACATGCTAGGCTTTTTGCGGGGAATAAAACAGCCAGGGCAGCAGGGTTCTCACTGTCCAAGCCACGCGACTTATCTCGGTCTGTAGTCGGTGTGCGATAAGAGCATACCGAAGCACACCGCAAAAGTTTTAGTGGGGCTTCAACTTTTTCTTCTGGGCTTGCTAGTTTTTTGGTCCTTGATTTCAGCTATAGCGACCCGGATTGACTGAGTGTTTGGCTTATTATCTTTTTCTGCCTGAGCTGTTTTGTCTCCCTTACTTGCCCATCATTGGTGATACTGCTGTTATATTCATAGTTTTACAATGGCCGACGCTTCCAACCTCCCCTTCATCCGCAACCTTGCGTCAAATGGTAACGTCCACATGCCTATCCCTCGATACCTCTTTATACATATTGTCACCCTCTAACCCATGTACATCTTTGCTTATAGAAAAGAAGATTCGAACCAAGGCTATCGAGCAACTTACTTCCTTTCTTACCACTCGCCGTGCCCCGGCCGCGATACTGACTCTTGACGATGCCCTCAAGCTATGGAAAGGCTTGTTCTATGCAGTGTGGATGTGCGACCGACCAGTGCCACAGCAGACACTATGCGCAGAGCTAGGGGGACTGATTAGCGTGGTAGATGGCGCGGCTGTGGGTTCGTGGCTGACGGCCTTTTGGACCGTAATGGCGCAAAACTGGAACACGGAGATTGACGTGCTGCGCATGGAGAAGTTCCTGCTGCTTGTGCGTCGCGTTGTAGCTGGCTCGTTGCGCCGGCTGCGTGGCGACGGGTTTTCATCGGATGCTCGCGCTGCTGTGCTCGAGACTCTACGTGCAGGTCCGCTCAACTCTGACGGCGATCTAGACCGCATGCCTGTCGGCCTCCGCCTACATGTGATTGACTTATGGGTAGATGAGCTAGAGCGCGAGGGCTACCTGTGTGACGACGAAGAGGTTATGGACAAGAAGGGCAACAAGAAGCAGAAGCAAAAAAAGGAGGGGGTGCGCGAGGCGGAAAAGGATGTCGTGCAGGAGATTACGAGCATGGTAAAGGAACTGACGTTGGCCTTCCCTAGCAAGTCGGTGCGAGATCGCGCTATTGACAGCTTGGAGGATGACAGGTTGGCAGGAAGCATGGGAAATGAGGATAAGCAAAACGATGACGATGACGATGCCAGCTGGGATGGCTTCGATGAGTAGTCGCCTAGACTACGGCCAGCCTATTCAGCTATTCACTCTGCCACCGAGGCTAGGGGGGGGGGGGGGGGGAGGAGAAGAAACAATGCCTCTATTGCTTTTTTGTCTGGATTGCTTGTCATCTTGTTTTGCTTGGTCCGTTTTTGCTTTCGTAACTCAACATACTGCTTTGGTGCTTGTGGGGTTTGGCGTTGGGAGTATAGAAAATCCCATTTCTGTTTGCAAGTCGACATCTATAAATTGGACGGGGTTGAAAGAAATAAAAACAAGCAAGAAAATGGAGGAGAGAGAAAGCATTGTATAATTAATGTTAGAGGGCTAGAAGCCAATATCTCATAAAAAAACCATATGCCTCTAAAATTATCTTGGTCTCATTGCTTCTCGTGTTCATACACTCATGCGTTCTTCACGAAAGCGTAAAACGACTCGACTACGCTACCAAACTCGAACTATATATATATATATATATACTAAATAGTACGCAAGCGCTCAGCCCGCAACATGCGTAAAACAGGGGTATCCGTAATGCAATACAAATCTGCGCCATAACTACCCGTTGGACTGAAAAAATTGCAACTCAAGGTATGTCGTCTGGCCCACTAGGCTTCGATGGCTGTCAGTGGCCGGCTTCCGCAGCTTTCTATGCTTGCATTTGCTCAGCCATCGAGACACCCTCGTCCCAATCCTCATGGGCCCTTCCAGGTCCGTTACCCTCAAATGCACCGTTCTTGGATATCACGCGTCCAAGCCCGCGGTGAACCTCGCATTGGAATGGGCCAAATGGAATCCTCTCGCCGTCAATGCTAATGTAGCCGTCGTCCTGGTCTCGGGGAGTTACCCGGAAGGCCGAAATCTTCTTATATGTGACGTTGGCATTGTCCAATAATGTGCCCTTTTCCACAGCATCCATTAACTTCACCCACTGCAGCGTCCCAATGTCGGAATTAACCGTGATCATGTCAAGAAGACCATCGCTAGGACAGGCAGCAGAGAAAAAATTATTGGTGCGGTCCATGAACGCCATCTATCCAAATAGTCAGTTAGCATGTTATTGTGAAAAGCCTGATAGAGGAGGAGTTTGCATATCGGTGATTAGCACTCACATTTCCAAC
This sequence comes from Ceratocystis variospora, assembly GCA_038407165.1. Lineage (NCBI taxonomy): Eukaryota > Fungi > Ascomycota > Sordariomycetes > Microascales > Ceratocystidaceae > Ceratocystis > Ceratocystis variospora. The sequence goes on along the minus strand of JAXHKN010000086.1, from coordinate 6,634 downwards.
GTAAAGACATCCTAAACGATCACTTCTCACCAATTCCCAGTCACTCGGAATACTGCTGTTCAGTGTACCATACCTGAGTTCTGGTAATCCCTCCTCAATAATGCCACCACTAGAGGCATCGTCACGTTCAGTCTTCTTATCCATCGATACAGCGTTAAGACTAGCCTGGCTTTGCTCTCGATGGTAGTGTGACTTTATAGCGTTTTTACCAACAATCTCGACCTTGGCTGCAATGTCGCAGGGATACGCGACGCCACTCATCACCCGCTGCAAGAACCCGACCACGAACCGATTGTCTCCCATCCAGCGCAAGTGTTCTGTGGCAAGATCACATTCCGCAATCATGCCCACATTTTGACTCATGAAGGAAAGCAGTCTTGACTCGCCTTGTATCACGCTCGTTAAATCCAGAGGTGTTGTGATTCCCTTGACAATAGCCAGTGCTGCCACGGAAGGCCTGTGGGTACCGTAGAGGTTGACGCTCATTCCATTTCCCGAGCCGCAGGGAATATGTGCAACGGCAATTTTGGACAAAGCTCGTGAAGCATCTGCGCGTTTTCCAAGGCCATTGAAAATCTCATAAGGCATACCGTCACCAGCGCAGCCTACCACCATGTCAAAGTTATCAATGTCCATTTTCTCGCAGATATCCGTCGCATGACCGCCATGGGAAGTAACAATGATGTCCATGGGCATACGAGCTGCTTCAAAAATCGGCCGACTCTTGGTTGCCCACTTTTTCTCGCCGCCACCTGGACCTGAGCGCGGGTTCACGAGCACCAGCGCACGCTTTTTGCGTTGAGAGGTGCCATAGGCACGATCCATGGCTATCGTCGCCCATTTTTTCAAATCATTAGGTGTTGAGTCAACCACTTGGCCTTCAAGCCTGCGCACAGTTAATTCGGACGATTGGGTGCCCTCGACGTAGTCAATAGAAAGGTTGAGGTCGTTCGATTCAACCCAGAGAATGTTGTAAAATGATATTTCGGTGCAGAGCGGTTCTAAAAGGTAAAGGCGCGTATATTAGATGGGGCGCATAGACCACAGGCAAAGAATTAGAACGAGGAATCCCACTTACTGGACGGTAAGCACAATGATCGCTGAAGGGACGTTTCTGTGAAGAGGATGAACAAAGAGCATGAGTTTGCGATTCTTGTCAAGATTGCCGGGGGATGCGAGCAATCGATATTGATGAACATCCGCGCCCACACATGATCGGCTCTGCAGAGGAGCAAACATCAGGGGCAATTAAACTGTGCAATCACTTACGTTTAAGCAAAATAGCATTGTTCCGCAAGACAAGGTTTCTCTTCCCTGAGAGCTTTAGTTCGGGTACAAAACCGAGGCTGCCCGCAGTAGGCTCCGTTTCTTCGTTTGCCGTCATGAAAGGAACACTCTCGTCAATAGATGGTGACCTCATTCGAGCAAGAAGGAAGAGGTAAAAGAAGGTAAAAAAGGGGGGAGAGGAAATAAGGTGTACCGGAAGGGCAGTTAGTTAATAGTGATTATAGGGGTGCCACAGGATGAGCAGGGAAAGTTGCAGCAGCTCTAGTAATTAACGGAGAAGAGCAAGAGGGAAAAAAGTAATGCAAAAGAAAAAGACTGAAGGGGAGAGAATGAAATGAGAGAGCTATAAAATATAAGCCTGCTAGCTTAAAACGGATCAGACAACGACTTGAAGTCTAGACAAAGCACCGCCAGTTAAAAGATAATAAATGGGGGGCCTTAGCTAGGGGGAGGGGGGGCTGTTGGTAGCTTGCTGTAAGTGATCAGACGGATAGACGGACAGACGGACTTTGGTGTATGAAGCACAAGCAGGGCAGGGTAGAGCTGGGGCGATTGAGGTTGGACTCTTGTTGTTCTTGGGATCTGTGGAAAATATCACTTAATGAAGCTTCACCAAGAGTTTCAGGTAGGGAAAAGGAAGAGAAGAAAGAGATTTACAAAAGATGAGGGGAAAAGCCAAAAGAAGAAGGAGAAAGGGTTTTCATTTTACTGGTGGCTAATACGGCAGGAACAGTCTCTTTTTCTCTGTATTACTTCTTCCTTACGTCTTGTGTACTAGACGAAGACGGCAGTTCCCTTTTTGTGTCTCCTGTAATCAGGTGAGACCTAAACCTAGACAGCAATGAAGTGACGAAAATAAAACACAAAAATCTAATACAAAAGCAGTCCCAGGAAACGACGGAAGCCCCAGATTTTGACTGGCCGTGCACGATTAAGGGGAACGAATGTTACAATAGGAAAAGGGTCAAGTATAAAGCTCTGTGTCTTCCAGTGTTCTCATGTGCCACACTGCTTTTCACCCATGTGCTACACACAAGTGCGGCAGCAAGACATATGATCCACCATGGGCTTGCGATACGGATTTCACAGAAACAGCAGCATAAAGAGTAGGTACGGTACGCCCACTCGCGGTGCGCAGTAGAGGCTGATTATATTCAAAATTAAATCAACCAGCGATGCAAAGAAAGAAAACCAGACGAGTGACACAGGCAAAAAGAATTATCTCCCCAACTGGGAATCGAACCCAGGTCACCTGCGTGACAAGCAGGTATGATCACCACTACACTATTGAGGACTAGCGATACGATTTTCTCCGTTATCGGAGCCTTTATTATGTACAAGCTCGCGCGGAAGTTTTTTTTCCCTCTTTTTCCCTTCCTTTTTCTTTCTTTTTTCTCCCTTTTTCTCCCTTTTTTTCCCTTTTTTTTTCCCTTTCTTTTCTTTTTTTTTTCTTTCTTTCTACGTACAACTATAGCCTATGGAAAACACGGGGTCCCGTCGACTTGATTTAAATATATTTAACGTCTACTGGAATCACTAAGATCAAACGACGCCACCTTCTTTCTACTTAAATGCAGTAGACAGTAGACGTAAAATATACTCAAATCAAGCTAAATGCAATGGCCATTAAATATCCCAGTAGACGTGAAGCACATTAAGTTCAGGCTCAAGATTCTTCCATACTGCAGCCACGGTAGAGCGGAAACGAGCATCATGTTAGCTCGGGAGCAACTACGCCTCGCTTGTCAGAGCTCTATAGTGAGCCTCCCGGAACCGGTACGCTAATCAATCTAGCGTCATCTGATCTCTGTGATTCCCGTAGACGTTAGATAAGCTCAGCTTCAAGACTTTTATATGCTCGAGTCCAACAGTCGGAGAATACAATATCTATACTCTCAATCATATTGCTACTAATAATCGTAGGTAGATGCAAAATAATACAATAAAATAAAATTTCGAAGCCCATGAGGTAAACCTTGGAAAAATGAAGCAGATCTAACCAAGCATGTCGTCAAGTTAAAGGTCATTGTAAAGATGTTCATTACACCTATTTCAAGCAGACAGTCGGTTGTATTCTTAATCAAGTAAACACACAAGATCGATCAACCAAAACAACCCACTAAATGGCATCTTGGATCATGAATATCTTCATGACTATTGGACCTCTTCAGCCTTTGCTCCCAACAAACCTTGGTTTTACTCCATTGCTGCACAACTCATATTCCCATTCCCGTTTTGCTAGTTTTTCTTTTCTGTCTACTTGTCTTTGCTTCTTTCTCCTCCACAGAGAGAAGGATAAGCAAAATGAACAACAGTAACATCATACATCCCATATAATCTCCGGCCATCTAACCTGTCGTTCCTTTGGTGGTTCTTTCCCATTCCTCATCTCTTCTGCTCCTGCTTCTCTACATCTAAGCCAGTCGTGTTACCTCAGGGAACTTCTTCGCCGCCTCTGCCTTGTATTCGTCCACCCTGTTGCTGAACCATTCCTTGAGCGTTTCCAAGCCCTCAATTGCCTCGTTGGCCTCAACCTTTTCGCTGGCCAGCACATCAAATACAAGCTTCTCATATACGTCTGCTGGCTCTCCAAGCGTCTTCATGGCACGTGCACCCGCAAACTGGGCAGCTGCCAAGTCACTGTGCTCTTGCAAATACTTGACGTTAAAGGCCTTCAGATCGCTTGGACTCTGGATTGTTTCCTTAATTACCTCGGACACCTGCGCCGGCAGCGAGTCTAGCTCAGGACCAACCACATGCAAAAACTGCACAAGGCGCTCGTGCACCTTAGGATGCGTGGGGGAAAGCTCTTGCATAGCTTTGAGACACTTGAGGGCAAGAATGTATTTCTCTGTTACAATAGTATGTATGTTAGCAGTCCAACCTCACAACTATAGTACAAAGTGAAAAAGGAAAGCCAGAAATTATTCAACTTACTTTTGCGAATGAACACATCAAAGCCAGCAAACTGCGCAGCAATGTTCTTGGGGCTGAACTCCAATAGAGGGTTCACAAACCTCATGGCCTCCTCCAGCGGCGTCTCTGTAGCTGCTAGTTTAAGACCAAGCGGGTCGTCGTCTTTCTTAACTTCAGCAGTACTAGTGCTTTTGTTGGGGTCAGCCTTTGCGGCCTTCTCCGCCAGCTCACGCTCCTGTTTCTGCTGGAGCTTCTTAGCCTTCTTCGCGGCCTTTTTGGCATCCTGAGCATCGCCACTCTCGTCGACGGAGGTCACGGGCTTATCGTGCAGCTTCAGATAGATATTGACGGCCTCCAGCGCAGCACGAGAGTAAAAGGGGTGCTCGCGCAGTGTATTTTCCCACTGGATCATGTCAACGTAAGCGCGCATCTGTCCCTTACGCAGAGAGAAGGTATGGAAGTCGGTCTGGTCTTCCTGCCACACATCAAAAATATTTTGGATCGAGTGCAGGCGCTTAAGAGCCATACCGATATTGCCATTTCTAGCAAACGCCTCAGCATCCTCCGTCAGGAACCATAGGCATTGCATTTCCAGAAGATCGGCAATTGGCCCTCCAACAGCCTCGGCACGCGTAAACATTCCAATAGTCTCAAGAGCCTTCTCGTTCTGGTTATTCCGCAGCAAATATTTCGTGGCCTTGGTGTTGATGTAACGGTCCTTGGTGTCCAGAGAGCAGGCGTAGTTCATGACTTCCGATGCCTTTTCCAAGTTACCGCTATGCTTCAATATACGGGCCTTGGTCATGTGGTAGTCGACATTTTGATGGTCCAGTTTGAGGGCCTCCTCAATGTATTCCATAGCCTTGGCGAGATCCCGAGATAGATGGTAGTTGTAGTGCAAAGCCAAGTAGTACAGCCCCATACCAGTTCTAGCGTCGCTAGGTTCACTAGAATTCTTCTGTGACTCCAGGTATTCCAGCGCCAGCGACTCAAGAGCACTCTTTTTATCCTCATCCACATAAAGGTGTTTAAGGTTAGCAAAGGTGGAGGGGACACCTTTGTTGAGCATGTAGACCAGGTAGTTTTTAGCGCTAACCTTGAAATCCTCGCCTGTTGAATCACATAATTAACATCTCACCATGAGCATTGCCGAGGAAGGCTTGAAAATGGACACTTACCAGATAAGAAGTTCAAAGGTAATCTCTTAGCAGAGTCCGAACGAGGAAACTCTTTAGCGTACTCCTCAAATAGGGCCTTCTTGGCAGCAACATCGTCTTCAATGCCCAGGCCCTTGACCAAGTAGTCGTAGTAGACAGAATAGTCCGGGTTACGCTGCAAGAGTTTACGGTAGATAGCGACAGCCTCGTCCTTGCGACCCAACTTGCACAGCACATTAGCACGGGTTTCCATGTAAGCTACGCGGTCAAGATTATGCTTTCCAGGGCCGTCCAGCTCCTTGAGTGCACGCTCATACTCGCCCTGTGCCACGATGATGTCAATCTTGTACATGACAGCTTCCGAGTGCTCCAAGTCATTCTTGCTGGGAGCAGTCTTAAGAGTCTTCTCGTAGGTGTTGAGGATGTTCTCAGCCTCCACCAAGTTTCCAGCCAGGTGATGCGCCGTAGCCAATGCGGTCCAGTTCTGGCGCAGCTGCGGGCGGCCTTGGAGGATAGCCGCACGGCTGGCAATGTAGCCCTGATAGTCTCTGGTCTGGATCTGCATGACGGCTAGGTCACGCTGAATTGGAGGCGAGTCAGGCTCGAAGCGTAGGGCAAACTTGTAGGCTTTGATAGCCTCCTCATAGTTTTTGGCACTGCGATACAGAAGACCATACACATGCCAACAGATGTGTGACTTCATGTTGATGGTCAGGGCCTCCTTGGTCAAAGCAAAGCCTTCGTCAGCCTTGCCCTGAGAGTTGAGAATCAATCCCTTCATCGCAATGGTGTCAGCATGCTTGGGGTTTTTCTTGAGGATTTGGTCGGCAGCCTTGATACCACGTTTGTACTGCTTCTCCTCGTAGTTTCGTATCACTTGGCGAAAGAGCGCAGCCTCCTTGGAGCTGAGGATCTGCGATGGGGCTTGCGACATTTTGGCGGTCGGTGAGTATGGGCTTAGCGCGCTGTGGCGAGGAGTTTGGAAAGAACGCGGGCGGGGTGAAGGACCGTAGGTGGGTTATAATGGACGCAGCCTGGTAAGATACAGTCAATCAGTTAGCCATGAAGTTCTTGGTGAAGCTGTGGAAAATCAGTTAGTCTCAAGCCCCAAGAAATCTACGAGAGATACGAGGCTGACAAACTTTGCAGCAGCCTAAGCCGGCCTCGCGCCAATTGGTGGGGAGGGGGGGAAGGGGGGGGGGGGGGGGGGAGAAGGCGTACAATGGTCTAAAGAAGCGCCAATAGAAGAAGAAAAAGCAACTTCTATATAAAAA